>MU224293.1:25347-38783 GCA_018584345.1 Thuja plicata | reverse complement strand
ACTCTTTAGGATCTTATCTTGGTTTTGCTTCACATACTTCTCCACATACTGTTGAAAGAATGGCTCTTGTTGCATATGCATAAAATCTTGGGAGGTGTGATCAAAACTCATGTTACTTCCTCCATATGGTGAACTATAATGAGCATGTTGCAAAGATGGTTTTTAGCTCCTATGAGGAGTTTGTCTCCTATGATGATCATGTCTAGAAACTCTTCTTTCTCTAGGACTAGGAGATTGTCATGGTGATCTTGAATGTCTCCTACTTCTTGGAGTCCTAGGAGGAGTAGATGGAGGAGAACCGTTTCTGCCACTAATATGCATATGGTTAAATGGACCATGAATTTGTCTAGTCAAGAGCCTAGCTTGCTCCTCTTGAAGGGTTTTCCTTTCCATTTCCATTAAAGCTTGCTTCTCCAACTCAAGACGTTTAATTTGTTCTTGTTTATGAATTTGTTCGTCTTGAAAAACCTTCTTTTCATGCTCAATCCTCTTGAGTCTATCACTCATATAGTTGTTAGATGTTTTAAGAGGTGAGCTTGGTCTTGAATGTTGGAACAAGTTGTTGGTATAACTTGCATTGATGTGAGCATCATGAAGCTCATCTCCTTGTTTCTCATGTTGGGATAACTCATCATCATAAACATGTCTCTTACCTTTCTCTCTCTCATCCCTTTGATGTGCATCCAAATATCTTGTTGAAATAAGGGGTGAGGTTGGTCTACTGTTGTGAGAGGAACCATTGAATGAAAGAGCATGTCCACTCCCTGCATACAAATCCTCATAATGTTTATCCATGGCTTCTCTCTCCCTCCAAGTCATTGTGTAACTCATATCCATAGAAGAGTGAGAAGATGCTAAGGGGATACCCAACTCACTAAGCTGACTCTTGGAATCAAACCAAATCTCTGAGGTATTCGTAGGTGATTGATCAAATATGGGTCCTTTCTCCTTATGTCTTTAGCGAGTTTGAACTAAGGGTAATTGGTTAAAAACCACTTGAGGTCATTTTCCTTGATTTACTTGATAGCTTGTTGTAATTGGCATGAAAGAAAAGGTACTAGTTGATAGGATCACCCTAAGAAACGTTGGTATCAAACTAGGATAGAAAAGGCATTAACTTGTCCAAAAAAGAGGTGATAAGATAGAAATTTGCAAATAGGAATAAGTCAACACTGCCACAGAGGTGCCCAATAACTTTGGGTGAATACCCTAGCACATATGGACCAGGAGGATGGTCTTACCCAAATTATATAAATTGAGATTGAAATTGTATGAAAGTGGATGGATGAGAGACTACCAAAACTCTCCAGGTGTGTTATCAAAAGATCTAAAGATTTATCTTTTCAAAAATGACGGTTTCTAGCTCACCAAGCGCCAAGCAAGGTCACTTGTGGAATCAAAGATTACTAATTCAAGAGGTCAAATGCAAGAATCCTAAGCAAAACAAGCTTCTAACAGCAGGGTAAGTAATCCAATCAGTTTTGACTCAACCCAGAAAATTGAAAATGACGGGATAGCAAGCTAAAACAAGCTCAAAAATGATAACAGCACTGGCTGACTGACGGGCAGTTCCATGCGAGGAGGTGCTTGTCTCGCATGAGGAAATGTTGTGTCGCACAAGGAAATGCATGGCCGCGCGACAGAGTACACCGAATAGCATGAGGAAATAGAACAGATGAGCAAAATAGGAAACTACAACTGGTTTCAGGTTTCACGCGAGGAAGTACTACAAGCCACGCGAGGAAGTACAATGAACCACGTGAAGAAATAGTTTTATCACGTGAGAAAAGGACACAGAACTCAGATTTCATGTGTTTTTATTATCCAACTAGGTACTTTAACATATTTTATCATGAATCAAGCACATAAGACAGCAATCAGGGTGTTCAAGCAGTCAATGTCTTCAAACAATGAGCAAGGGACAAAGCAACCTTGCGCATAAACATGGATAGTGTCATAGTATTTCTACTCCATAAGAATGCTACTTGTATATGTTCTCAAATGTTTTTCAATCACGCACATAGTCCTATGAAAGAAAAAGTTGGTTGCACTATGGTTCTTAGTAATGGTTTGACTCTATAACTTTTGCAATTTCAAGTGGGTGAAATCCAATCCCGGCGCACCGAGGTTTTGACACAGTCTAAGAATTTAATCAATCAGGAGCTGCTGAGGAGATTTGACAACCCACAAGAAACTACACCCATGGATATTTCTTCCACAAGGATATTTATATAGCGGTTGTTACTACCATGGCGAAAATGGCTATTACCATTTGAGGTTCCGTCCACGTGGTTGACCCAATAAAGGGAATGTCCACTACGATTAACCCTCTCTAACAAGGAAGAATCACAAAATGAACCACATGGGAACTTAGTTTGGATTCAAGGTTTCCAAGTTTTTGATTCTCCCAAAAGGGAAAAGAGCATAATCCTCTAGCCTCTTCACCTCACCAAAACATAGCAAACATGATTCATTGACCCACTAATTTGAAATCACCTCATTCAAGGCTCANACAACAACAAATGACACCAATCTCCCAAAGAGAGAAAGTATTGCCAAAAGTTGAAGTCCAAACCAAGTTGACCAATGAGGTAAAAACAAAATCCTTCCCTACCTACAAGGGGATCTATCGTCAAGAAGAGCTTCGCATGTAAAACAAGCGAATGAAGCCCACTCTCTCAATATCGCCACAAATAGTGTTCATAGGGCCTAATTACTATAAGAAACATGTATGCAAAAAAGTAAATCTAGGTCCATTTTAGAGCACCAATTTGGAAATGTGATCTATGAAAGCAAGAAACACTCAAGCTAGACACATGAGATGTTCATTTTAATTCCCAAAATCCAAATGTTATAGAAAGAAACAAAATACCTCAAATCCAATGCAACGCGAATCATTTTGTTTTTTATCCAAGCAAGTCTAAATTAGAAACAACAACAACAAAAACAAATCACAAACCACTAGAAACAGTAAACATTAGTGGTTAGCATGAAAAATCAGAGATATAATCGATATAGCAATGAAAATAGCTCTTTGTTATGAAATATCACGCGAGGAAATGACAGAGCCGCGCGAGAAAATGACAGTTTCACACGAGAAAATAGAAAGTTCACGTGACAAAATGCACTGTCGCGCGACAAAATGCATAGTCAATAAAAAATGACAGAAACTACAAACCAGATAAATTACTGTACTGATGTCGAATCTCGTGCAAGGAAGTACTATGAGCCACACAAAGAAGTACTTCAAGCCGCGCAAAGAAACACCAGATCTGGCACAATCTCGCGCGAAAACTAGCAAAAGCTCGCGTGAACTTTCTCTGCAGACAAAAATAGCAAGTACGAAAAAGACAAAAATTTTGGATCCGAAAATAAAATTGACTAAAAATAGCTATAAAGACAGAAAATGAATCTTCTGCCCCTCGGTGGGCGCCAAAAATGTGTGCATAAATGTTGACGCAGTTCTATGAATCATTCCATCCAAAGTTTCCCAAGAATGAGGCCTCAAATATCAATCCATAGCTCTCTAGTCATGGAGTGCAAAGGTGTGAAATGGAGGCCTTCAGATTGACCTAGTTAGTCCCTATGCAAGTACACCATGAAACGAGAGATTCAAATGCATGAAAATTAGATCTACTCTATATGATAACAATCCATGAAAGAAAATTAATCTAAATGATAACAATGCATGGCTAAATCTATGAAAGGAAATACAAATGCAAGATTAATCTATGAAAATAAACATGAATCTAATCTACATGAATGGCCATGGATGCAAGAAAAAGAAGACAAGAAGAGAGAATTTGCAATATCCAAGCTTGAGTGCTCAAATCCTCCTCCAAAATTGCTCTCCAAACCTGCAGCATAATAATACTATGGAAAAGATGATATCAAAATGAGAAGGAAAGGTCTCATTTTAAAGGACAGTGAACAATTGACATTAAGAGGCAAAAATCAAAGGCTATGATTTAGAGGCAAAAACCCACCACTTAGGAAAATGTGAAGAAAAAGAAATTTTTATTTAATTTTTATTTAATCCATTTTCTTTTTCAACAAATAAAGTGCTTTAAGTGGGGATTTTTATTTATTTAATTAAAAGAGGGGTTTTCTTTCAATTAAATAAATTAGAAGAATTTTATTTAATTAAATGGGGGGATTGAATTTAATTAAATACGATGAATTTAATTAAAAGGGAGATTAAATCTTTTAATTAAATAAAAATGATCAAACCTTAGGAAATATTGAAATAATTGAATTAATTGCAATTTGATCAAGGAAATTGATTTGAATTGAAAATGTTCCAAAGCAGTGATTCAGAAATTTGATAAATTGATAAAATGATAAATGGGGCCCAAAGTCTAGGCGACCATTTTAGGGTGCATACATATATAAATATATGTATACTCTCTCTCTCTCTCTCTCTCTCTCTCTCTCTCTCTCTCTATATATATATATATATACATAGAAATGAAGCAGTCTCTAATGATAATATATATACATATAGTTGTATAAATACATATAGATGAAATTTTATTGATATGAGAAGGTTGTCTTGGATCATTCACCAATTAGATGGGTTCCAGGTCCCAGATATAATGTTCTATTTTATCCTTGTATTCATACCCTTGTAAATTCATTATCTCAACACTTGATCTTGTTATGACAGGGATTTCCATAACAGAAACAATGCATGTAAATAAATATGTATGGAAAAAGTCTAAAAGCACCATCATAGCAGTACAAATCTTATATAATGTCCTTAATTGCAAAGAGATTTTATATTCAGATTTTGTCCTTATTTTGTATATTTGTCTGAAAAATCAAGTCATGCTTCCCATAATAATCTAGAATCAGTTACGATTATGAAGAATCTTGTATATCGACTTGATTATACCATTAAATAACCATCTAATATGATGTGCAAGGATCAAAGAATAGATATACAAAGACTATATATATATATAAACCTTCAATGAATAAGAAATTACAATAATTTACAAGGTTGATATGCCCTACATTCTAAATTAAATGAATGTTAACCCCATTATGTTACTTTTTTAATTTTAGCCTTCTGTCATGTCTATAATAGTCATTTTGAGAGTGAAAATTTCCCTTAAATGTCGACGTGTAGAAATATGAAAAAACTTCATTGCCAGAATCCTTCTTAATAGTTACATTGACGAAAATGGAAATTAACTTTTGGTTGAATTCTCTATAAATAACATCTACCAGAACTGAACTATCCAATTCAACACATATTAAAGTGCACAGAAGTCAGAGATACTTAGAGTATATGATAACTATATTATATACAAAAAGTTCATACATTCCTTGTGGCCACTGTAATATCCATAGATAAGTATAATATTTTTTACATATATATATTACCTATATACAACTGCTATTGTTTATACCACTATTAAAAAATTAGGGCCTAGCTTGTCCTGGGAGCTATAAGATAATATCCTTATAATACCATGTTTTAATTGACGCGAGACTGTCTTCGTCTATGCTCTAGAAGAAGAACCAAGACCTTCCATGAACTCTTCCTCCTCTAAATTATCCATCTCTTCTGCGTCTGCAACGTTTACCCCATCTTCCTCCATAGACCTCTTGAACCAGTATGTCTCATTATTTTTCTTAATTCTCATCAACTTCATGAGGAGGATCACATTTTTCTTAATTATCAGCTTCCTTTCTTCGAATACCTCTGATTCTTCTGATATGATAATGGCGTAGGTCTTCACTGGCCTATTTCTAACCATAAATCTATCATAACAGTTCAGTTTAGGGATGGTAAGATCATCATAGATATTAACTAACACTTTGTCTAAATCCAAGAAAAATTCTTTCTTAAACAGGCTCCAACAAAGCTTCCCTATCACCTCTCTATCCTTTACTACTTGCATTGTAGAATCAATCACCATAGTATGCATGTCGGGGTTAGCTTTGTATTTTTCATCATAAAAGATGAACTCATCCCCTAAGATACACCTCGTAGGTCTAATGATAAGACTATTTGTAGCTATCATGGTTTTCCTAAGCCCAACTATCTTGACTTCCCCAAGGAAATCCATCTACCTATGCTTTCCTCTAAGCCTAATGGGTCTCCATTGATTCAATCTCTACTCACACGAAACAACCACCAACAAATTAAGCATAATGCCATGTTTGTGAGCTTGTTAATTCATAGACAGTTAACTCTATTCTAGAGCCTTCCAATTTTGATTAAGGCTAGGTTAAGTTTGATTAAGGCTAGGTTAAGTTGGAGTTCCATTCCATGATGGTTGTTAATGCCACTAGTATCATGCACTTATTTATTGCTTTCTCATTCCACAAGTCTCATTATAATGATAGCAATCGTTTTTGGGTACTTATCCAGCTTCCAACACTTAACTCCTTGATTGCAATCACCATCTACAAATTTAAATACATTTACCATGTAATATGTTTGATCCCCAAATCTATGACCTCAACAACACCAATTCAACTAAGCCTAAATCCTATATCTATAATTAATAATCTTGATACTATTATAAAGTATCAACCATTGTTAACATACTTCTATATATAGCTAAATGGATAGGGTATAAAAATGGAAAATTTGTTAAGGAAGACTTTCTACTTAACTCTATACTTAAATAATACATACCTTATCCAATATTTTCCCGTCGTACACCATCTGCACCCATGTTAGCTAACCAGTCTACTTTCATGTTTCCTTCCCTATACATGTGGTTGAAGATAACTAATTTGAATTGCTTTGTAAGTTCTATTTCTCTTCCCAACATATTGTTTAGTTTCTAATTATGAATGCTACCTTTTCTTAATGCATTAATAATAATTTTTGAGTCCCCTGCTACTTCTAACTTCTCAATCTTCAGGTCAGTATGAAGGGGACTTTCCTCAGTGACAACACTTAACTCTGTCATTCTGTTGGTTTCATCACCAATTGGTCTAGCTAATTTAGAAATTTTAAAACCATCATAATGGTGTATTATGCATCCTATCCCTTCCCTACCCAAGTTACCTCTAGATGCCCCAAAAAAGTTCATTTTGAACCATCCATATGGGGGGAGGACCATCTACACTCCTTCCTTTTCTTGCTGCTTTCTAACCCTCTGGTACCAATACGAGGGGGGATGATTAGAACACACCAATGTTAGTTCCCTTGAGGAGGCTTCCATTGAGGTGAAGGGTTTTGATGATTTGTCCATGCAGTCTGAGGATAATTCCAAGGATGAGGTGGATAATAACCCAAATTTGCATTATATGGAGGTTGCCATTGATTATTAGGAGCATATACATTTGAGTAAGGACCACTAAAAGTTAAGGGGTCTTGTGGTATACATTTTTATTCATTCATTTCAAAAGTGTTGTTACACATCATAAGATGAAAACTAAACTAAAATTGTACTAAGTTGAAAACTAGAATGCTACATTACATTGAGTTCTACTTCTATCTAACCACCAAGGAAGTTTTAAAATATTATTTATAGCAAAAGACTGCTAACTCACTAACAAAAACTAATCAATGCCCAAAGGAATATGCGGATAAGATTTATTACAGAACTAGGAAGAAGGAAAGCAATCCAAATAATAAGGAACAACCAACTATTCAGTTATACAGAGAGTAAATATAGCTTATCCAATTCTTCCCTATTTTTATTCCACATTTAGAATGACCATTGAAGTCCTTTGACTTGCTCCAAATCAGCTGTAATCAATCCATGATTGACTGCTTCAAATGTTGTTGCATGCTTTTCATTGTCTTGACTTGGTCCTAATAGCATGACCCTTCTTGAGCGCCAACCTGATTGTGCCAATCCATTAATTACCACTGCATAATGATATTAGTATGCACAAAGACATGAAATGCATCTATCCATTTATTGTTAGAATAAAATTCATCAAACCGTAATTAGGATCAACATAGATAAATTGTATGGATATAACCATATAGAAGTGTTTTATCATCCACAAAGGTAATTAAAGCATAAGATCAATTTTATGATGGAAAGTTCATAAAATCAACTAAAGACACCTATGAACCAAGTCCAAGACACTGACAATGACAAAAACCTATGACCACAACAGGGAAAATACAACAAACATTGGTAAACATAGATCCATTCTTTGGGCTCATCACTTGGCAACCTAGAGAGTGCTCAAAGAGTTTTCAAAGTATGGTAGGAATTATACAAGTCCATACCAACATGAGACTTGACATAATGTTTCATTATACAATTCTATTTTGTTTATTGTGTTCTCTTCGTTCATCATTTATTGTTGACTTGATTTCAATATCTTTGTAGTCCATATCTTCACAGTCCATTGGCTTGGTTCAATGGCCTTCAAAGGAAGGGCAATTGAACTAGGTAACCGACAACCAATTATTATTATAAATGAGGTAAGATGATTAGATATATTGAATATGTTGATATTCTCTACGTGTTGGCTTATGCATACTACTCCATCATACACAATATAATCCTTCTTGTTGCCTTGACCATCCCATATCATGTCACATAATGAGCTATTTAAATAATGTATGGGATGTTGTACCCTGGATTTTCATAGTTTTCCATAGATCAGAGTAGTTGAAGGTGGTGTATATTGTGACTACTTTCTACTGTTAGTTTTCCCCCGAAGTTGTCACCATATTTTACAGTGGGCATTTGTTTACAATTTCTTCCCTCTCTAAGATCAAATATGGTGATTATCAAGATGTTCTAGAATATCACTTTATTTAATTATTGTATATTTTAAATAGGACATAATGGATTGATGTGCATGGGACACCCATTTAATTCAGAGATATCTAAAACCAAATTTTGGAAATATGTGTCTTTGATTGAACATTTCCTCATTAAAGCCATAGACGTTTGTGAGGAAATAACCACTTAATAGTCCAGTCATTGTTTCAATCCATTGTATGGATGTGTATGGAGGAATTATATTTTGAAATTGATTTTAGCCATTATAAACTTGAATTACCTTTCTTTTGGTTTTGGTCTCGTCAATTTTCATTGAGTTTTGTGAATTTTAAAAGCATTTTACTGGGGCAGGTTCTGAAACCCTAGGTGCGAGGGTTTGCATTATAAAAATATGCTTTGAGACTCATTCCACTGGTGGAAAAATTTATAAATTAGAGGAATGGAGGGTTTTTGGATGTATTTTATGTTCCATAATTTTGCAAGAAAGGGGAAGGTGGAGGCCATTTTGATGATGCCCTAGCATAATATCTTCATTTATTAGGGTTGTTTTGCATAGGCAGACAAGGGGTTCGATAGAAGGTTGAATTGATGAGGATTGCAATTGATGAAAGTTGTGGATTTAGACTACATGAGACTGGTCTAGGCCACTGGAGTGAAGTTTGGGAGTTTGGAGTGAAGGAAACCTATACTTGCTTTGTAACAGTGGCTTAATTAGGCCTAATTATTGATTACCAGACAATTATTGAGGGACATGTTCCAAAATAACCCTATACAAGTTTTTTAAATGTTTAAGAAGGGAATAAAGATTATCTCAAATGGTAACCATATTGTCAAGGTTGGGTATGCCAAGGGAGATATGCTTGAAAAGCCATTTTTTGAAGGGTTATTAGGAAGACTAAGTCTTAAGAAGTGAAATACACCAGTTAGGAGTTTGAAACTTGCATTTGATGATTGGAACCCTTCCTAGATGTGAAATATGGTATCAATGAAGTCATAGCCATCCCTTCTTTGCATCATGTATCCACACAATGATGTGGCAGGGAGTAATAACCATAAAAATTCACAAGTACAAATGAATGCAAACAATTGCTTTTTCCAAAGCATTAATTAGCCATTTTCCTGGTAGAAAAGTTTTTAAAAAATACATATTCTTCCATTGTATTCCATATTCAACACTCATCCACAATATGAACACACATGAAGATAAATAACACCATATAAAATGAAACTCGCACCATATTTGTATGTTTGTATTGAAAAATTGACTTTCCATCCCTTGTATAGGTAGACATTTCTAAAGTGAAAACACCACTATGCACATAATTAAAATTAGAATTCCATTTTGAAGGCATACAATTAAAGTTTCCATTTAGAGTACAAGTTTCACGATAAAATTTCCCTCCTTATATCTATCTTTATATCTATATATTTTAAAACATTCACTTCCATGTATGAAATTAATTAAAGAGTCACTCCTTACTTATAATTTAGGAAGTAGAGTGCAAATCATAATCTAAACTAATATAAGTAGTTTCCACATAAAACTAACTAAAATTTTCAATTTTATAATAGAAAAATATTCAAGATAGTTGAAAATTTTCACCTTAAAAACTTGGTAATATCTTCTACTATTTTACATTAAAAGAAAATAAATTTAAATACATTTCCCATATTATATAACATAAGTCATACAAAATATGTACTTAACTACCATTCTAAAAGTGAAATTAATAGAAAACTTCCAAAGCAACCGTTAAAAAAAACCAAATTCCACTTATTTTCTCAACTCTCCATGTCTACGCCAAACTTGAATCTTTAAAGAGAGATCACACTCCATTTGCAAAATTAAAATGCCCCTAAAAATTCCAGTAGAAATAAAATCAAACATAAGTAGCTAAAGTTGGACTACATAAGGTTTTCATTCATTTATTTTTTTGAGTTACTTACCAACATATAAATTGCTCGTTCACTAGAAAAACAAATGAATGAAAAAACAAGACTAGTGAACACACACCATATAAGAGAGACAATTCATGGAATGTGATGAATTCCAATTTGCACAAATCAAAATTTGGAGACAAATTTTTGAATATTTTGAGCTGATAAAAGATTGATTTTATCAAACCTCCCCAGCCCGAGCTCTTGGAAGGTAGTTATTACAGGGAACATGTTACAAGAAGGCATGTATAAAACATAATTCTTCAACTCTTCCTAGCTTTCTGTGTCAGATTGGGAGCTCTAAAACTGGCATGCAAAAACAAATACAGACATATAATATGACAAATAGTCTGTTTGACAGAATGCCTTAAATCATATTTTTATGGTTGTTTTGATCGTTTTCTCTAGTTCTTCCATATTTTCTATACGGGTTGGAGTTAGGATGGATTACATATGGACAAGAAGAAAAATAAATAAAAACAAGTGTCATGTAGTGGCGTGTACTTGTCGTTATGATATATTATAATATAAATATAAGAATTATTTAATAATTGATTCATATTCTACCATCTCAACATCCCAAAATTTTGAAGTAGGCATTTTCGAAGGTTAACTGCAGCTGACTCGGCAAGGCATCGTGGCGTCCACATCCTCTGCGCTCCTCATCCGATGTAACAGGTGTGCTCGCTCCTTTTATAACTGTTGTTTTTAAAAATATAAATGTCAGGACCGCCTTTATTATCTTCTGCGGAAGAATTTAATCCTACCATTACGGCCATTAATGGATCCGTAGCCTCCCCTGCATCTAACCCAACCAACAGCGAAAATGTTAAACACAATGATATTGCATCTGCTAAAACCTTCTCTGAAGCGGTGGCTGCTAACACCACGGTCGCTGCTTCGGCTAAGTTCTGTTTATCACAACACCATGAAGATGCCCAACCAGGTAAGGGTTCTATGGACACTTTGAAGCCTTTTTCCATTTCACCTAATCCGGAAATGCTTGGTGAAATTGAAAAGGAAAAAAGCAGATTAAAAAACTTTGCCATTTTCTTTGCTGTTGTTGATATCGAGAGATGCCCTGCTAGGAAGTTTCTTGATGATTGGTTTTACAACTATTAGAATCTGAAACTAGGGCATAGCATATCCTTCTGTAGGCAGTTGCAGAAAGGTTTGTTTATCATATTCTTTAAAACGGCGGAAGCACAGGAAGCTGTGCTCAAATGGCAATATTGGAATGTTGTTAATACTACTTTTCGTGCGTTGGCATGGACTCCTGATGCCATCCATGAAGAGGTACTTGCACTATCTGCACCAAGATGGATCATTGTCAAAAGTCTGCCCCCATACCTATGGCGTTTCATTACTCAAATTCTGGAACCACTTGGTAAGGTCATCAGATTTGATGAGTCTTCTAGGTTAGTTCCTCACATGGATGCCAGGGCTTTAGTGTCGATTAAACCTGGTATAGAAATACCTTCGGCCCTAGAGATCAACATTCTTGGTGAGGTCATTTCCTGCCCCCTGGAAATCCTTGGGGGTCTGAATGCTTGTTTTTTATGTAAAAAAGAAGGACATCTCCGCCGTGAATGCCCTATTATCAATAAAAATAAAAATAAAAATGAGGCCAACCCTAATCCTAAATCTGTTGAATTAGCAACCAAGAAAGACACAGCTACTCCTGCTAATACCGCTGGGGTATCTCCTCTGCTTTCTCCCACACCTGTTACACCCATAAATGTACAAGCGTCTACCAAAATAACAGAAAATACTATAGATGTTAATATGTCAGATGGGTTTCAAGAAGTAAAAAAGAAATCAGATAAGAAAAGAAGAAGGAAAACGGAAAACTCGGAAGCTCAAGGTAATATAACAAACAAAGCTAATATCCCTCCTGTAACTCCTACGACCTATGTTCCTCCCACACATGTTGATATTAATCCTACCCCTGCTGAAGCTAAAACCTTCAAAGAAATTGAGGAAGGATATTATCTAGAAATTGTACCAGCAGATAAGTGTAACAAGATAAATATACCTACCGAGCCCACAAAAGATCATAATATGTCTGCTCTGTCGCTTAGATCTGAAAATGGGAATGTCTGCGCTAAAAACTCTGAAGTGGATGTGGATGACTTAGAATGGCAGAAAGACTTCCCCAGATCTAAAAGATGGGGTAGACCGCCGGGTTCAAAGAACAAAAGTCCTGGTGGATGCGGGACTGAAGAACAATCATCTCAAAACATTTCTATCAGGACAGAGGGGTCCATGGAACATACAGGCGTCCCCAATATCAACAATTTTGAATGAATTTTATCTCATGGAATGTAAGGGGACTTGAGTCCCCAGATAGGAAATATATTGTTAAGCGTTTTGTAGACACCATTAAGAACAAAGACTTCATTATGTTACAAGAACTCAAATCAGTTGATTTTCTGTTAGATTGTAGTCTAGACATTATTTGGAAAGACTCTTTAAAAATTTGTACAGCTCACTCTAAAGGTAGGGGAGGCACTGCTCTGCTTATCAATCCGAAATGGGCCAAATACATTATTGATAAAGGTAGATCTCCATGTAATAGTGTTGTATGGGTATCTATCTGTATCAATAATGTATCAATTGGTATCTGTTCTGTCTATGCACCTAATGACCCTATGGAGAGGGCTGATGTTTGGAATTGGCTAAAGTCCCTTCCTGATATCCCATGGATTGTGGGAGGTGACTTCAACATGGTTGAATCACCAATTGATAAATCAGGGGGCAGACCATTTAACTGGAAGCCGG
>MU224292.1:90217-102592 GCA_018584345.1 Thuja plicata | reverse complement strand
TAAAAATACAAAGTCATAATAAACTTAATATATATTAACATTATAATCATTGGAAAGAGTTTTCTCAGTAGTACCTTACTACATAGATAGGTTTTTTGAATGGATTCATTTGATCTGCCAAAAGATAAATTCGAAGTGATTTTTTATCAGCATTTTAATAGGTGCGAAGGAGACTCCATTGTAGGAATGAATGAGGAGTATAGATGTTAAATCAATGATTTTTTTTATCTAAGAGGCTTTGAGCTAACCATTTCTAATTAATTCCTTCAAATGGAACCTCTCAAGGCTTAAATGATCATATTTTATTAAAAAAAAATTATTTCAGCACGAATTCGTTCCTCAAAAAAAGTGTAACCCACTATTGTGGGTTCACCCGCCATTTTTTTTCACCTTTGATCCCTAATAGGTGCTTTTCTTCACATGAACCTAACTTGGACATCCAGAGTCTAGGTTTGGAAAATAGTAGCATCGTCGCAAAGGTGATTTCATGCACTACTCATGGGTGCACTTTTTCCAAGTATTTTCTTGAGTTTTTGTCCTTTGTATCAATTGAACATCCTTTCTAAGCACTACTTGTAGATGCACTAGATCCAGTGTCCATCCATGTCATTTGGGGACTTTTATACACACATGATGTGCCATATTAATTTAGTCGCACTGAATTATAAAGTGTCATGGGGGGTTGTGTAGATCCTTTGATTTCAAATCACACCTTTTTCAAAGTGATATTTTATCCATGACAATAGAAAAAATCATTGATATTCTTGCCTCATGCGATTGTGTAGTTTGACCACACATGCCCTTTTCTCAGTTGTAGATACATAGTTTCTCCCTTATGCATAGCATGGTGACACATCATTTGAACAATGTATCTCTTATGCCTCTCCCAAGTCATCATTATATGGGGTATCATACTATTCATGCTCATGCTTCCTTGGTTTTGCTTGAAGTGCATTGAGACGCTCTTGCATTCTAGTTTGTGTCGAGGCTCCTCGGTTTCACTTGAAGTGTGCTGGAACACTCTTGGATTCCTTTTAAGACTATTGCAACTGCATTTTCAACTTGATTGAGAAGTGAGAATGGTATCACTCAAACAACATCATTATTTGTGTAGTGAAGGTCACTCATGTAGGTTTTTGTGTTGTCTATATCTTCGATCGACAAAGGCTATTGCCATTGTTGCCATCTGATCAATGTTTGAGAAGTTCCATTTGGATCACTCATACAGATTGTTTTCTTCTTGATCATCATCTTCTTCTGAGGAGATCATCAGATAAAGCACCATATCAGTCAATGACAAATTTCTACAGATTCTTCATGCTTCAACGATTTTCATGTTCATGATTTCAGGACATCTTTTTGAAGGCTTCTCAAACCTTTATGTTCTTTCTTTTGGAGAGGAGTTTTCTCCCACAAGGTTTTCTCCTTTTTCTCTAGTCACGACATATTGCATTGTAGTTGTACATGGGTACCTACCATGGCCTTGTTGTCAGGAGCCATAAATATTTTCTTCTACATTGTTATACTCCCTAAGTTGCACTTAAGGGGGGTGTTGGAGTAAATATTTCACTATTTACTCTTTACTTAAGTTTACTTAGGTACATTCATTAATTGGGTAGATAGATATCATTGAGTCCAACTTGGACTCCACCTTAGCTTAGAGGATATTGTTGAGTTCTATCCGAACTCTCCTTCCTCAAGGTTGAGAAACTTGTCTCAACCTTGTCCATGTTTCCTATATGATCTTTCCTATATAAGGAGAGCCTTTGTACCTTTGTAATCACCTCGCTATCTCATTACTTCATTTTCTCAATACATTCTTGTGTTTTGTCTCTCAGTTCTGGAGGATGCCTTTAGAATGGCTCCTAGGTATAGGATAGTTTATCGTAACAGTTTGAAATCTGATTCAACATTTTATTTTTTTAAGAGTTAGTTATCCCTCTGTTATTTTTATTTGTTTCTCTATTTTTCTATTTTTCATCTACATTGCATCTTTTCTCTTTTTCACTTTCAAATTACATATTTAGTAAAGGATCACTGCCTCATTCAATTCTTAGATCCTTATTTGAGCCTATTGGTACATCCTCATTTCAAGTGTGCAAGTTTGAAAATGAAGAGTAATCAACCCCTTTGTCTTCGCTCATCTTTTCACCATGTCTAATAGGAAGTATGATTTCCTTTAGAAAATGCATTATTTTTTGACAAATGCATTGACATTTGGTTTGATTAGTTTTATGGACATTTATGTACATTTATGTAGTAGGGATAGGAAATAGTATAAGGTGTTGATAATACAATCAGGATGTAAAATGGTAAGAGATGTACAAACCTAACAATTATACTGGTATTGATATATGGTTGAACCCTTTTAGGTCAACTAGATGAGGTGTTTCATGGGCATTTATGTAGTAGGGATAGGAAATAGTATAAGGTGTACTAGATGAGGTGTTTTATCTGGTTAGGTTACTTTCCACAAAATTTATTGATTGGAGATACAAAAAAATCATAGTAGGAAAGAAAGGAATTTAAGTTTTAATGTATACCTTTGTAAAAACCCAAGATTGGATTTGTTTGGTCACTAATATTCAAAGATTTTTTTTCCATAAAATACTTTATTTGTGGACCATAGTTTTCTAATAAATACATATTCAGATATTTGTTTTTTCATGATTTGAGAATGAACTTGAATAATTTAGAATAGAAACAAGATATGGTTGGAAAGACAAGATCATTGCAATGATATAAAGTGAAAAATAAATGGTTAATAATATGGAAATGACTCACAAGCCATTCTTGTTGTACTCAAATTTATGGATATGAGATCTCTAATAGCCATTGTATGTAGGAAATTGGTTTGTGGGGTGAAGGGGAAGATTCATGGAGATATGTTAGGATATATTCATCTCCATCATTTGGAGAGTAGGCTATAATAAGACCCTGACTTGTCAATTTTCAATGGTCCTTCAAATAGTTATCCATATTATATGCATAATTCTTGACACTATAATGGTATTGATCGGTGTTATTAATATCAACAATGATCTGTGTCCGTGTTTGGTTGCTAGATTAGATCATGATAAATTGTGCACAGTCATCTACATAATGATTGACATTATAAATCTAAGTTGTGATGGGAAAGATGAAGTATGAAATGGAACACTGAAAATAGTGATGAACAATCAAAACAGTGATGGTTTAGGAGAAATAGTTATGTATTTTAATAAGCATTGCTAGTATTTGCATGACAGTGATGCTTGATTAGAATTTAGAAAATGTTTATTTTATAGACAATCATGTGAGGATATTTTTATGAAATAGTAAGTGGTTTCGAATTGAGCATTAAGGAAATATTAGAAAGAATAGATTAGGGCAATTGTATTGAACGTAAAATATAATATAGAAAGAATATAAAAGTAAAAATGAATTGAATGTTAAAGAATCAAAACAAAACATGAGGATGCCAAACAACCAGTAAAAGTATAAAAAAATGAAAATGAAATAAACATGAATGAAAAAATACAAAAAATAGTCCATGAAGTTTATAAATATGTAAGGATGTGAAATATTAATGAACAAGAAGGAAAGAGTGGAAAGGATAGATACCTGAAAAATGAATTGAACATCAAGGATAATATAGAAAGAATAAAAAAGTGAGAGTGAATTAAATGTCAAGGAATCCAAACAAAGCATGAGGATGTCAAACAACTATAAATGGTATAGAAAACTAAAAGATGAAATGCACATGAAGGAAACAATTCAAAAATAGTAGGTGAATTTTGTAAATATGTAAGGATGTGCAATAGAAATGAACAAGAAGGAAAGAGTAGAAAGGATAGATACTTGGAAATGAATTGAAATAAATGATAATAATAAAAAAAAAAATAGAAAAATGAAAGTGAATTTAATGTCTAGGAATCCAAACAAACCTTGAGGGTGTCAAACAACTAGTAAGAGTATAGAAAATTAAAAATAAAATGAACATTCAACAAAATAATTCAAAAAATCGTATGTGAAGTTTGTAAATATTAAGGATGTAAGGATGTGAAATAGAAATGTAGAAGAAGGAAAGTGTAGAAAGGATATATAATTGGAAATGAATTGAACAACAATATAAAAAGAATAGAAAAGTGAAAGTTAATTAAATGTCAAGGAATCCAAACAAACCATGAGGATGTCAAACAACTGGTAAGGGAATAGAAAATTGAAAATGAACATGAACATGAAACAAACAATACAAAACATAGTAGGTGAAGTTTGTAAATTTGGAAAATTTATTGAAGTTCACCATGAGGATGTCAAACAACTAGTCAGGGTATAGAAAACTTAAAATCAAATGAATATGAAAGAAAAAATACAAGGAACACTAGGTGAAGTTTTTAAATTTGGGAGGATACGATTCTTCATATTATAAATAAGATATTTAAATTGGAATGAACATGAAGAAAATGATACAAAGAAAAATATGTGGAGTTTGTAAATTTGTTAGGATGTGAATCAATATGTAATAGCTTACGGAATACAAATAACCATGAAGTGAACATGTAATAAACATAATAGCACAATGAATTGAAAAAGAAGCATAAAAAAAACCACAAATAACCTCAAACTATGAAATCAACAATAACGTTTACATACCTAGAAAATAAACTTGAAGTTTTTCTGTTGTGTCCTCCAATTTGTTTCTTCTCTTTCATGGATGTTGAATGACATGAATGAGATGAATGAGTTGGTTTGAAGTCTACTTGTATGTCATAGCTTGAGGTGTCGGTGTAGTGTATAAAATTTATGTACTTTTATCAATTTGAAATTTGAATTTCTATCTTCACATGAAAAAATTCATATGATTTTTGCTTTAATTTCATATTTAATTGTCCCTGAATGTTCAATGGTGGCCTTACACAAATTTATTTGTTAATGAAGATATTTTAATGCTGAAGTGATTGCAAGATGTTCACTCGGGGTGGAATGAAGTGACATTGTGGAAGGAACAATAAGGAAAGTTCATGTCAAATGTTGCAGTTGGTCACGTCTTACTAGCTACTAGTTGTCTTAGTACCTACATTGCATTGACAGTTGTCAACTTGTTTTGGGTTGATGGACTTCTACATGGCAATGGTTTTTCTTTAGTTTGGTTTGTGGATGAGATTACAAGACTCATTTCACTGTAAAAAAAAGCTATGTATATGATTGGACATGTTTTCTATTGTATTCAACATGTTTTGGGTTTTTGTACTAAACGACCCAATTAAGGTCATGTCAAAACCTATGAGTGAGATGGACAAGTTGATTATTTGACAAGAAATGAACTTAATAATTTTTTTAATGCATATATACAAAACTAATATTCACCTAATTTTTTGATTACAAAAAAATAGGCTTTGAAGGGACCTGAAACCCTATATACACAAGATTCTTACATAATTTGATAATTTAATAAAGCCCTAGACCATAACCAGAGTAAAAAAAAAGGATGCATAAAAAATATAAACATGGAGAGAAGAATCCAAAGACCAACAAAAATTACCAAAAATAGTAGAAAAATTCATAGAACCAAAAAAGAGAGGCACCAATTAAACTGGGTTCTTGAGGGCCTCTGCCACCTCAACTTCCAACTGGCTCATGTTCAAGCCACTTTCTTGAGTTCTAGTAGATCAAGAGAGGGGATATGGAATTTCTTCTTATGATACCCAATGGCCATCTTGGTAGGTGAAGAATCCCCCTGGCCTTTGTCATTGTCAGCATCCACGTTCACAATCATCTTCTCCTACAACACCTTATCTAGGTTTTCCACCATAAGCTTTATAGAATCAATGATATTATTTATAATATTGTGGCTATGATTCCTTATAATATGGAGAGAAGCTTGGATCTTCTTGGCATCCTCCTCAATTTTAGCAAATCTAGCCCATAGTTCTCCTTAAGCTTCTCAAAGGCCTCTAAGGTTCTTTTGAAACACCCAGTAATGGAAGTTTTCTTAGACTCAGTCCATTATGTAACACTAGCTTGCTATCAATTGGAAGAAGGAACCTTCTCAGTATTCTTTCCCTCCACCGCAGACTCCATCAGTTCCATCTTACTATCCAAAGCTCTCTATTTGACTTGAAATTCCTTCAGCTCATGAAAGACCCATTTTAATATAATAAAGGAATCTAAAACATTCCATTTAGCCATCCCAAGGACATCTAAAAGAAGCTCACACTTAGAACCAAGGAGCTCATAATTAAGGTTCTTTGGGTACTTAGCACCAGCCACCCCTACTTCCCCTGAAATATTCTTTTTGGAAACATGGGAGGGGGTGGGAGCTTTATGAAAATGGATAAGAGGGGGATGCACAAAAAGTTAGAGATTTTTCACAACACATTTAGCTTTACCCTTTCCTTTTATCTAAGAATACGGAGGGGGGAAGACTTTCAATACCAGCAGTAGAAGTAGAGAAGGAAGAAACCACATTTTTCCTCTTTCCCTCCTCTTTAACTACAGATCCTTCAGCTACCTACTTTGGTTTCACCTCCCTATTATTTTTTTTTGAAGGGGTGAACTCTTCCTCCTTAGTATCAGTAAACTATTCCCCTTCTAACTCACCACTAGTAAAACCCATACTAGTATCCTCCCCCTTTGAAACAATAATATAATTAGAAGGATTTGGGATAGCCTTAACATGGTCATCAATTAAAAAAAATGATTCAACAAGACAAATAGATTTCCAAATGCTCTAGTGAAATGACCATCAACGGTTAGATACTCCATAGCGGTTGATGATACCAGTATCATAACAAACCTGTTATTTTTTCTCAAAATGATGTCTCCCTCTTTATTATCAAATTTTTGTAGTGCAACCTCAAAGTACCTTCAATCCAAATAAGACTTCATGCCATCCAAAGAGAGGCCCATCACCTCTACAATCAACTTCTTGTCCATTGTAAATTTCCTCATGTGAAAGGTGATACAACCCTCATTTTGATGCTCAATAATATACTTTGTCTCTATCTTATTCGATCCATGCAACCTTTCAATATATGGGTCTAGCCCACCCCTCTTTATAATACACCAAATAGTGGGTTTCTTTCTCCACTTTTCACAATCTAAGTGCTACACTCTGCCTCTTTCACCACCCATCTTCAAGTCAGTCACACTATATACATTTGATATAGTAGATGAAATAAGGAAAAAAATAAGGGGAAATGGTCAAGCAAGGACCCAAAACACCCACAAAGTGTGTGAGTAATAACGATACTGCATTGCCTTCAAATCCTCAGCATTCGATAAAATTATGATCAAGATGTGCTTCTAAAAGGAAAATATCTCACATCACCTTTTGATGGGAAATGTCATAATTACTTTGTAATAATTCCTAAATTTCCCCTACACGACATGTCATAATGAATGAGAGCTCTGTCGTCAGCCTCCGGTCTATCCCACATTATCCATGTAAGACTTTGATTGTCAATGAAACCCTTGTTAGAAAAATATTCTACAACCATATTCACCTCCTATAAGCATTTTAGGTTATACATTTATCAAATGAGACAATTATTTTGTTAGACAAATTGATCCATTTTTCTATAGTCCATGAGTGTTGATGCTTACCATTGAGACATTGGATTATATTCTTAGAGTCTTCCTCCAACCACACACACTTGAAATGTGTTGACAGGCTAAATTTATTTCCTTGAAAGCACCAATAGATTTGGAAATGTGGTAATTATGGCTACCCAAGGGGAGTGTCATAGCCAAAGTGAACTTACCATAATAATCCCTAATCACTCCCCCACACCTAGCTAGCCCAAGATTATCCTTGTCCACCTTATAGAAATTTATTTTGACCCAGCCAGAAGGAGGACAAAACCAAAAGAAACTCTCCTAGCTCTTATTCATCTTATACAAAGAATAAGAGATGTCCACTTGAATTCGCCAAGCCTCAAAATACTTATAATCATAATCCTCATAATTTACCTTCCCCTTGTCTCCCACAAGAATATTCACAATGTTAATCTTTTCCTTAATAGCTCTAAATATTTTACTGAAAAGGATCTCAGATGAAAGATGATTATATCTATAGATATGGTTGTTACATTCTTTCCAAATTCCCCAAGCCACTTGAGGGAAAATATATTCACCTATCCCTTTTAGAATATAGTTATAAGAGGGATCTCCCCACTGAAGAAATAAATACATGGTAGATTCAGATAGCACCTAAGATAGGCTCCCTAATTTGAAGAAACAACTCCAAATATCAGAAGCAAAAGGATAATAAAGGAAGAGATGGTCAATTGATTCAACATCATCTAGGAAAAGGTAACATCTATGAGGAATATAGAAACCTCTCTCACATAAATTATTAATTTTGAGTATTCAAATCTCAAGCACCAACCAAAAGAAGATAAATTAAATTTTGGGATTAAATATCTAATCTAGGCCTTAGACCAATAGGGAGAGGCGATGGATGAATGAGACAAAAAATTCACACCAGAAGCCATAGAGTACATGACATTAAAGGAGCCTCTCCAAACCAGCCTATCCTCCTCTTTTCTTTTCTCCAATGAAAAGGAATTTAAGGACTTCTGCAAAGGAAGGAGTAAGGGGTTTATAAGGGACAAGTAAGCCCACTTGGAATTCACCCAGTATTCAGAAACAAAACTTCCAAATTTAGAAATTCACTCTTGTTTGAAAATACCACACTCAAGATCTTTAGCTAGAGGCTCCCTGCTAATTTACTAATCATCCCAGAAGAGGGTATTCCTACCATTACCAATTTTCTAGCATTTATCCAAATGGGAAACTTGCATAACCTTGATAATGGTGTTCCATAGAATAGAACTAGTCAGAAGATTAGAAGAAATGAGGAAGTCCTTTAAGTTCTAAATATTATGAAGGTATTTATTATGCCACATATTATTCCATTCCCCTCTACTGCAGTAAGTTCTCCACATCCTCTTCGGCAAGAGAGCTTTATTGAACATTTTGATATTTCTCAAACCAAGACCTCCACCTTTATTTTGTTTACAAACAACATCCCAAGCCACCAAAGGTAACCTTTTTCTGTCCTCCACACCAAACAACAAAAAAATATTTTGGATTTTCTCAATAATATATGCATATTTAGAAGGAATTTTGAACAAACTGAGGGCATAGACATGACAATTTTGGAGAGAAGAATTGAGTAGTTGTACCTTGCCTGCCTGACTTAGAAGAGTGTCTTTCCATCCTACTATCTTTATATTAAACCTATAAATTAGTGATATCTAAAATAAGTGAGGAGTTTTATAGCCCAGGAGAAGTCCCAAATAGGTGAAAGGGAGATAACTACTAGAACATGCAAGGCTATCAACAATTCTTCTCTATCTGGCCTTAGGAGTATTAATTAAAAACAACGAACTCTTTGATTTGTTCACCATTTTCCTAGAATCTTTCACATAAATGTTCAACACATTCTTGATAGCTATAGATTCTCCAATAGAGGAGTTCCCCATCATGATTGTATCATCATAAAATTATTTATGTGAGCATATTAAATTGGCCGAAGAAGGTTTAAGACCTCTCAAAGAATCATTAAAAGCCTATTTGTGCATGTATCTATCCATGATCTCAGCCATTATAGTGAAGAGGATGGCAGAAATGGGATCCCCTTGCCTAAGACCCCGAGAAAGATTGAAGAAGTGGGAGGGGAACCCATTAACAATAACAACCACCAAAGAGGTAGAAATCAGTTTCCAAATGATCTGAAGAACTCTCTCATAAAAACCAAAAGCCCTAAGGACTTTAAAAAAGAAGTCTGGATCCACTCTCTCATATGCTTTAGAAATATTAAGATTTAGAAGAAGCCATTGGATTTTGGAAGCTTCAAGAGAATCGATATTCTCATGAACAGTAATGATTGAATCAAGAATTTTCCTTCCACGGACAAAACCATTCTCCTAAGGGGAGATAAGAAAGGGGAGGATTTAAACAACAATCTAGAAGTAAGAACTTTTGAAATGATGTTGTAAAAATAATTGTAGAGACTAATAGATCTAAAATATTCAAAGGTATTTTCCCCAGATTCAAGCACGATTAAAGCAAATTTCAAATCCTTCAAGAAATATCTAGCACCAAAAAACTCCTTGACAACATTAATCACATCCTCAGCAACAAAATTCCAAAAGGTATGAAAGAAAAACAAAGGGAACCCATTAGGACTAGTGGCTTTGTTCCCATCAAAGGAGAAAACTGCTCTTCTAACCCCATCAGCAGAAAGGATGGTCTCCAACATCTTATTTTGACCCTCATTCACAATTATCAGAATAGAGTCATCCAAGGAATATTGAGCTTCAACTTTTAGCTTATTATCGACCTTTAACAAATTATAAAAAAGTAGACCACCTCCTTTCTGATGTCATCTTCCTTATAAAATTTATTACCATCCTTTATGACATGAGTGATCATGTTTACTACCCTATTCTTTGAGATAACTTGAAATAAAAAAAATCTTGTATTTTTATCCCCCGAGGATATCCATAAAGACCTACATATTTGCTTCCAAAAGGCTCCCTCTTTAGTTATAATATTGTGATATTTAGAGAGAGTATCAGTTTCCTTAGCCAAGTAATCTTCAACATATCCCTCCTACTGGATTTTATCCTAAATCTTCTTTAATTTATCTTGAACAACGACTTTAGTAGTGAAAATATCCCCAAAGGTCTCTCTATTAAATTTTAATACATTAGTTTTACCTTCTCTTCAATTTTTTGCCACTCAGAACATAACTGTGCTTTCAATATAGATATTCCACCATGGGCTTATGCATTCGTAAAGATTATGGTGAGAGAGAGATACATATATTCAAATCTAAAATGAAAATTCCTTATCCCCTTAATAGAGTCAACACCAAAGCTAATTGGGTAATGATCAGAGCTAATTCTTGATAAGGCATTTAGAGTATAGAAATAGTGAAGCATCCAATCATAAGAAACCAAAGCACAGTAGAGTCTAACTTGAATAATTTCATCCCCATTTATCCTATTGGTCTAGGTGAATGAAGCTTCCTTCAAATCAATATCATACAAATATTTATCATTGATAAAAGCCATCAGGTCCAATTTTCTATCCAACTAAGTCTGAGACCTCCCAAATTTTTCCTTCTCCTCTAGGGGAGCGTTGAAATACCCCATAATAATATAGTATTTTAATGATATTATTTTAATCACATAAAGTTATTCATATTATGGTCTTATATTAATCCAAGTTTATTTGTTATACTTTTCAAATATTATCTGACATGTATTGGGGTCATGTGGTTAGGTATATACATGTTTTGGCTCCTCTCTCCTAGTCAAATGAACTGCACATAATTGTCAACAACATTTAAATTATAGAAAATATTTTTTTGCATGTATTTTGAAATGACTCTTGACCTAGGGGAAAGTCCCCAGTTGTTGTTAGGGGGTCCAATAACTGTGAAATTTTTCTCATTTTGACCCCCTAATTACTAATACTAAAGGCGTTCCAAAAATGAAAACACATGTACCAATAGTTGATCACACATGTACTAATAGTCGATCATTTTTTTACCTTTTTTGGGTTGTAATTGGCCCATTTGTGCACCACTATTGGGACATTTTGTAATGACTACTAGCACATTTGGCCACAAGTACTGGCATTTTTGAGTAAACGACTATTGTTGCAATAACATAGTGGGTATCGAGAAACACTTTGAAAAGACATTTTTTTTACTACTTTATGTTCAATGGTCTTTACAGACATATCCATGAATACCGAAAAGTCAAAACCTTAGCTTTAAACTCTTAACTCACATAACTACACCGAAAAAATCATCGAAATTTGACTTACGATTCAAGACTTCTAGATGCACGAATTTAGCGTGGGCAGCTAATAGGAACTTTCACCTAGACAAGGTGATTTGTTACCTACTTGTGGAAAATTCGCGTAAGATATTTCAATGTGTAAGTTAGGTCACATGGCAATTTTGTCTTTAATATATAGAACAGAAGACTTCAAGCATTTCATTTGAAAAGGAAAAACTGCAGTCATAGGAAGCACCGGGCAATGGCTAAAGGTGTGAGAATTTGCACCTCGTACCGCAGGCCAAACGTTGGGCAACGTGCATTGTCAGTGTACCATCTGACAATGCCATCAGTGTACCATCTGACAATGAAGTTAGATATTTTTCTTTTTAGTTTTTTTAATTTTATTCTTAATGAATACAAGTTTGGGAGTATTAAGATAAGTTTTATTATTAATAAATATTTTATAAAAAAAAATTATTTGTATTTACATATGTTAAATAAAAAAGTTATTAAAGTATTTTTAATTTATATTATTATTTTATAATTAATTTAAATAATTATATTATTATATTTATAATTAATAATTGTAAGT
>MU224292.1:66329-76344 GCA_018584345.1 Thuja plicata | reverse complement strand
GCTTATACATTAGCCCTGCGTGGCTCTGGAACTTTATTTTGATGGTTATTATTGTTCTTAGATACTATAGTATTTTCCTTTTATGCAGTCCTGTTACCTTTGTTTTTGATAGAGGTAAAAGTTTAAGCTCTGGTGCAAATAGTAAATCATGCTACATACTTCGACTGTGCCATTAACCTACTGTTAATGTGCCTCCAGTCCCCTGTTCCACAGGCCAACACCCTCTTGCTGCTTTTATCTATCAAAAACAGGTATTGCAAAACTTATTTGTAGAGAAATGTCCTTAAGTCCAGAGATTTGGTTTTTGGTCTAATCTATTTACAAAGGAGCAATGGTGGTGATCTGGTATTAATGGTTTTTGGTCTGATACTGCCTTTTGGTCGGATCTATATTTTGGTATATTTTTTTATTCCACTACCTATTCAAACCCTAAGAACAAAGTGGGACTAGATTTATGTTTTCTCGTGATATATCAGAGCCTAGAGAGAGAAACTGAATATTATAAGCCACAAGTCCATAACTGAATTCCAAAAGAAATAATATTGAAACCTTAATTGAAAAGAACATCGATACAAGTAGAAAAATAAGAACAAAAGTCAAGGGTTGTAAATAACCTTTCTCAAGACATAAAATCCAAGGTTGCATCTAGCATGAGAGGAAGATAACCAAAATAACCCAATGGCATGATATTGTCTCTCACCAACAAAACTAGAATTTCAGCCCAGGAGACCATACTAGTGCACTCCCTCTCCATGACTTCTTTAATGGGGTCCAAATACATGAAGCTCTGATCCATCACCTTCTCTGACATGCTCTTCTGCGTAGAGTCCAGTAGAAGAGACATATCACGGGACTGTGCACTGGAAAGAAAATACCCAATTCCTTACCATTAACCCAACCAAAAAATTTCAAATCAAGCGCATTGATTCATTACATTGCAGAAAACAAAACATCCAAATCATTATCATTCTATTACAAAATGAAAACAATTATCATATCTCAAAACACTCTCTCAACTCTTTCTTAGCCCTTCCCTTCCTCGACTCTTACTCAGCCCTTCCTCAAATGACACTGCAAATAATATCAATTAAGTATCAAAATTAACTTTGTACACTACAAATAATGTCTATTAATAATCAAAATTAACTCTCTACGAGTACTGTTTACAGTATTTAATGTTGCATCAAAATTGATGTGCCTACAAATTACGATGACAACACAAGTGAACACTTTTATTTTTCATTTTTCATAATAAAAACCAAAAAATACAACTAACCAATTAGAAAAAAAAAAAAAAAAATTAATCAAAATACCATGAATAAAATCTATACATTGCAAATTATAGACAAAAAATTAAAAATTAATATGTACTTTTATAAAAAAATAATAATAATAATTGGAAAGAACTCAATCGAAAACATTGGTTCCCTGCCTATAAGAACAGGGACTAACAATACATGCTCATCACTAAGGAGAGGTTTGGAATCCTTATGC
Source organism: Thuja plicata (assembly GCA_018584345.1). Taxonomy (NCBI): domain Eukaryota; kingdom Viridiplantae; phylum Streptophyta; class Pinopsida; order Cupressales; family Cupressaceae; genus Thuja; species Thuja plicata. The sequence goes on along the minus strand of MU224292.1, from coordinate 74,850 downwards.
ACCGAAAAAGTTTGCCCATCTTATTAGTCACGGTTTGGAATCTAACAGAAGAGACTTAGTAAATCACAGGTCAAATAAAATATTACCTAGTGGCTCCTCTAAATTGCCTCCACAATTACACTTCATCCTCCGAATAATTTGCTTTACTAAATTAACATCATGGAACAGAACAAGCTCTTACATCGAAATACGGCCTATGAATGCGCATGCAATTCTTTAGGAACAGGTCTAACTCTTTAATCCTTGTACAGAATGAGACGCCGAGACTCTCCTTATACAATAATTTGATTGCTTTTAATTTCTTCATTTCGGGACCATCTTGAATTGCCAACCACTACCATTTAATGTCATTGACTTTTGACTGCCGGCCATATGGACCATAGCCTAGCCATTAAGCACCGTAAGTCATCCAAAAGGTCGTCGCAAATTGTCATCAATCAAATCAGCGTTGAAATTTTCCATCGGAGAACCTCAACAAAAGACAACCTGAGGATGTGATTTGAAAGCTATCCGGACAGTAAAATTATTCCAAGGGTGTTTGTAATTTTATGTTGTATTTAATTTGTTTTCAATACTGCATTTTTCATTATTCATTTTGAACTTAGTTTGGTACTCTCTTAAGTATAGTGCTCTATGTCTTGCTTCGCCTTATTTGTCCACAAATAAGTTTTCTCTGTTTGATACTTGATCGCTATTTATGAAGGTAAATGTTGTGGGCAATCTTTCACGTTATTCCCTTGCCTTATCGGCTACGTCTCCAAGAATAGTCAGAAAGATCTAGAAGTCGTCTTCATCGACATTTACATTTCACGAATCATCACGATTTCATGAATTTCCAAAAGCCTCTTGAATAAATAAGTTTCAGTGACTCTTAGTTAAATAAAAACAATTGCCCTTCACTTCATTGACTTGACTGAAATTACATTAAATATAATCGTCAGGGAAACTTGTATTTCACGACAAAGGAAAATGTGTAGGCATTAAAGTCGTGTGAGATTTTTCAACTTGTCATCACAACGAAGTTCAAAAATAAATATGTAGAGCTACAGGCTGCCATCAGTCAAATCAACATTGGAATTTTCCATTCAACACCCTCAGCAAAAGACAACCCGGGAATGGGATTTGGAAAACATATTTGAGCGGTACAACAAGCACTTACATCTATAAGAGGTATAAGGGATTAACCGATAGCAAATCAAAGATAAAATCTAATATTGAAACAAAGTTAGAAAACATTATTTTTCTTCTGTCTTAAAAGAAAGTAGTAATAACAGTATGTGATGTGATTGAGATGTAGTTAATATACTTAACATGTGAACATGTGTGTATAGAGCCTACTAGGTGAACTATTTAGAAAATACACCTCATTCATACAAATAGATCCTTTTACATTGGTTATGTAGATTTCAGTTTGAATATTATTATTAATATATAATAATGTATCTTTCAGACTTTGCATTGATTATTGAATTGTTATTTTAGATATACTTAATCAAATGTGAAGTAAGAATCTCGAATTTAATAACTAAGATATACAATGTTTAGAAGGAATAATTTATCTTTTACAATGAAAAGACAAAAAAAGGAAAAAAATGACAAACAAATCTATACATTGTATAAAAAATCTTGTTACTCCATTGAATATATAGATTTGTATAAAAAATCTTGTTACTCCATTGAAAAATACACAAACCAAAATATTAAAAAAAACAATTATCCACTTGATTGTAGGTGCTAACGGTGGTTATTGGCACCATGTTATTTGGACAAAACTAGTATAATTAAGTGACTCAATTTGTGAACAATAGATGTGACTATTCTCCATGCAAAATGTACTGTTGACCAAATTATATTTTGTGGAGGAAAATCACAAAAAAATTGCAAAAAAATAGTATTTTCGCGAATCTTGAAAAAAAAATTCGCTTTTTATTTTTTATTTTTTTTATTTTTTTCTTGCATGGAGAATAGCCAGTGGCCAAAGAAAACAAGGTTTCAATAGAAGACATAAATAAGACACACACTTATGATAAGACACACACTTATGATGTAAAATGTCAATTTTTTATTCAAATTAATGTGTCATTTACAAATTGATATTATCACTTTTTTGTTTTTTTAAATCAGTGACTGTAATAAGGTATAGAAATAAATAGTCTCTTATTGTTTGTCATATATCAAAAACTTAATAAAGAATTATAAATTTAGAATTTTAGCCCTATTATTGAAGTTATTCTGATATTTGTTTTCTTCGGTACATTTAATTAACCTAACTATTTACCGAAGTCTTTTTATTCTTACTCTAGATTTTGGTGAACATTTAACAATCATACCTATTAAATGCACTTAAAGTATAATAGAATGATAATGGTAAAAAATAGAACAATGAAACACTCTAATTTTAGAAATGAAAACATCAAATTAAGCTTAATAGGTTCATTCATTATCTTAAAAAGGAAACTATTCAATATTGATCATGAGATTTGATTAAAGATGTAGGATGGATTTGATGAAATTATGATGTAAAACATTGTTATTCTTAAGAGCTATAAAAATAGATTTGATAGATGTAGATTATGTATAGACGCGAAACACAACTTATAGATAGTTATTGTGCATAGTTTTTGGTTTAGATTGTGTAACTTATAGTTACTTTTTATGATGTTGGATTTAGGTGAAGCAAAAAAAATGGCAAAGGCTATAACATAGAATATTTTAAAGAAGCCCTTTTTAGAGGGTCTAGACATGGTGCTTAAAACTGTACAATATGCCAATAGAATCCCTCTAAAGTCTAATTTTTAGAATCTTCTTATTCATGGTGATGCTATGGTCTAGTATCTTTTTGTCATCACTTCTTTCCTAGTAGAAGAGATAGACATAGAAAGAAAGATATGATGTGCACCATTTTTTTTAAAAAGTGTCAATGTTAGTATCGTTGGATGTTGAGGGCCTTAATGAAAATGTTCTACAATGAGTACAACCTACCCCTCAAGCGTTAGATTTTCTTTTGTGTGTTTCCTTGTCGCATGTAATTTTGTATCAAGAACCTCTCATACATATTTTTGATACTATTCTAAAATATGTATCATGTATATGCATAGAAGCTAGCAAAATAGGTAGATAGAATGTAAATCCTAATACTAAAGCTCTTAGGAATATCATAATATGGCATGTTATGCTCTAAGAGTTAATATTAAACTTTGCAATGTAATTTTTTGTGATGTTAATTATAATTGAAGCAACTACTTAGATTGTGATTAACCAATCAAATAATATAAATGATATATTTAAATGAAAAATTAATTAAAGAATAAGCCTCTATTAATATTTTAGATAAATTGTAAAATGTTGCCTACAAAAAATCTAATGTAACATGTGGTTAATTAGAATTATATCCAAAAAATTTATATATGAATGGTTAGGCTCTAATAGAACCTATCTTTGAGTGGGAGATGTTTGTCTTGTTTTAATTGCCAAAATATTTATTTTATAGATTCAGTGATATTTGATCAAAATTGAAGAGATGAATACTGAATATGCAATGTGAATGTAATGATAAAATTATCTTATCTCCACTTCTAAACATAAATAATTCAATAACCTATGAATATAATGATAAAATTATCTTATCTCCACTTCTCAACATAAATAACTCAAAAACCTGACTATATTAGAAAGGCTCTCTTTAAAATAAGAAATCTTTAAAAATCAAATCTAAATACACATGATAAATAGATGTAATCAATTAAATTTGATAAAGTAAACTCAAATAAAAAAATATAAATAAAACTAAAATTGAAATAAAGAGTGAATGTTGCTCTAACAATCATGGCCATGATCACAATTAGAAATGAAGTCTAAACGCAAAAAAAATAAAAAATAAGAAACTAAATGAATAACTGCCTGCGCTGAAATATTTTTGTTAAAAGAAATGATCTGAATTACCAAAAAAATGAAGTGACAAAAGCATAAGAAGAAATTAATTCAAGTTAAACATTAGAATTCTAGAATTAAAAATTAGTAGATTAAGTTCAAAAGGATTAAGCAAAAATACAATTTTGATAATCCATTTTCAACAATAATCTAACACATACCCTTGAAATAGGTTTCTACACAAATAAGTTCCAAATCTGATTCTGTTGTCTTTTGCTGAGGGTCTTAAATGGAAAATTAAGATGTGGATTTGATTGATGATTGTAGCAACGACCTAATCCTGTAGTTGTAGATTTCTAACACATGCTCTTGAAATAGGTTTCTACACAACTAAGTTCCAAATCTGATTCTATTGTCTTTCGCTGAGGGTCTTAAATGAAAAATTAAGATGTGGATTTGATTGATGGTTGTAGCAACGACCTATTCATGTGGCTGTAGATTTTCTTTCTAAATGAAATTGTTTCATGCGATCTAATTTCTTTTGTGACCTCGACTTCCAAATTGAAATATCTTACACGAATTCTCTACAAGGAAGTGGTTACTCATGAAAACTGCAAGCCAGCAGTCTCTTGGAAATTCCTGAAATCTTGATTTGATTAAAAAGTAAAAATGACGAATTTTAAATATTGTTGCACTCGTGTCAATAAAGTCAAGGATGAAGACGACGTGCAGATCTTTCTGACTATACTTCTACTTGAAACTCGAAGACAATTTTCATAATTTATTACTTGCACCTTCTCCTTATACTTATTGTTAAAATTTGAAGAGTGAAATATACTAGTGTGGCAAATTTGACGGCCACCCCCACCCGAAAAGGAGGGAAGCATGAGTGGTGTCAACTCATTTCATGCCTAGAGTTTTGTCATTTCTGACAGAATAAGCCACGGCCACATAAATAATAGGCTTAGTAAATTTATGAAAATTGAATAATAAATAAATGGTTTGATAGTAGACTTGATTATGTTGATAAATTAGTCTAATAGTAAAATAAGTAGGATTGAAAGATGCAAAAATTTTAGTGTTTCTAGTAAGCACATTAATCCGAAGTTTTAAAATTTTAAATACATTTTAAGGTGTACAATTTAATGAGGGTTTAGGGGACTTAGTTTCATTTGAAAAGGTTTTGTGTATTCAATCTTTACTATTGTGAATTTTTTTCGTAGAGAATATTAGGATTTAGGAGAGTTGAGGAGTGATCTATTAACTTGAATTTGGATATATTGTGAAGATATAAATTGTAATTATAAGAGACATCATTTAAAGTTAAAAGGAAAATTGAGTGTGCAATAATCAATTCTTTGATATTCTATAACGAACCTTTTAGTATGACCTTAAATTGTCATAAAGGTGTATGCTTATGTACCTTGAGTAGATATGAGTATATTCAATGTATTTTATTGCGTTAAGTGATGTTTTATTTTACCACTAACATGTCATATGATTGTAATTTTTTCTTGGCATCTATTGTATGACTATGTATTATGTGATGTGTATGTTGTGAATATTATACTCTTAGACCCGTGTATATAGAGTTTTCTATGTCAAACAATTTTTGTATTCAAACAACACTATTATTACTATACATATTCGATGTGATTTTAATTTGATGATCTAGATTGAAGTGTAGTTATTTAATGATTGCCAACTTAAATACTTGTATTTCGAGATGATGTTATGCTAAAATGAATTTTATTTGATGAAGTTATTTATTATATTTTATTTACATTGTATCACACTAAATTTTTATTTTGATTCAACTTTCTTACATAGAACAAGTATGTCAGTGTTCCATTCATTCTTAAACCATTGATTTAGCATGAATGGTAGTTATTTAGAGATACTTGATTCTAGGAAAATATCATATGTCTACCTTCCTTCCTCATCCTTACGACTACTTTCGCTCTCACTTATTTCTTGAGGGTTCCTAGTCTTTCCTTAATTTTGTTCAAAATAGTTTAGATTTGATTTAGTTTAGCCATTGTATTTTCCTCTCTCTCTCTCTCTCTCTCTCTCTCTCTCTCTCTCTCTCTCTCTCTCTCTCTCTCTCTCTCTCTCTCTCTCTCTCTCTCTCTCTCTCTCTCTCTCATATAGTGTGTGTATGTGAGAATTCAGTATAAAATTAGTATATATTTCCATAAAACTAGTATATATTTCCCTAGTGTCAAATAACAAGGATATTCAATGCCTATTATGATAATTGTGAAAATATATATACAAATCATATTAAGAGTACTAAAAACAATCAAAAGTAATTAAATATAGAACCTAATAACAATTAATGCAATTTTAAAAATAATTTGAAGGTAAACATGGAAAAGTGTAAGATACAAATAAACTGACTTTTCCCTCTTTGGTTGACTGCCAATTTCCGCGGAGAGAGTCTTTTGGAACCGGACGAGATCAGAATGGACCAGCCAACAGAAAACAATCGTTGAAAATATTGATGTAATTAAATATGTATACGACCATATCATGTATAAAATTTAGGCCCAGTATTATCACGGCAGAGCTTTTTAACCCGATTCAGAGATATTAACCCTACCCTTGGGTAGAGAAATTAGCAGGGGTGCAGAGGCACCTATCAAACAAGCAGGTTGGACTTCCCTTTAAAATTCTTTTTATACACCTTGCATTCTCTTCTATGCTTGCAGTTTCTTATGGATTTTTGTTTATCCAATCTTCACAGGAGAGAAAGATGACGAGTGTGCGCTTGCTGCTCATGATCACATTTTTCATTGGATTTTTCAGACTTGCACTCTCAAATCCAGATGGTAAATTCCTTTTTCTTCTCGTCTCATTATGATCTTTGCATTTTAAATTACACCTTGTGTTTTGTGTTCAGGATTCCTTAACATCAACTGTGGCGCCATTGATAACCAAACAGACGAGAATGGCCTAGAATGGATTTCTGATTACCATTTTATTAAATCTCGCAATGTTTTGACGACCAAATCAACAGAAACCCTCTACATCCAATATTTGACACTCGCCTACTTTCCAAATCTGTCAGTGAAGAATTGCTATCTTATCCCTGTGAAGCCCCGTCAAAATTACCTAGTAAGAGCATCTTTTGGTCCAGATTACACTATTCCTTTGGCGACATCCTTTGATTTACTTATGGAGGGAATCAAGTGGACGAACGTCGATCTATATGGTGTAGAGAATGACAGTTTCATATATCACGAGATCATCTTGGCCGCCAAAAGTGAGTCTGAGTTTATGCCTTGCGCGCAATTCTCAAACAGAGCAAAACCGTTCTGTTTTCATTTCAAGCATAGAACTGCGGCCACTCGAATCTTCTATGTATAATTCAACAGATTTCCAAAAGAATGCCTTAGATCGCCTAAATCGCATAAATTTCCATGCATCGTCTGACTTGCTACAGTAAGTGTGTTTAATGAGTGAAATTTAAACTTAATATGAAACTTTGGTGCATTAGACGTCAATCAGGCAATTGTTTTCATTAGCCCAAACATGTTTTTGCTCATTCTATTCCTCTTTAAATTTCAAATGGTGAAGGGTAATTCAGAACTCATCTAAATTCAAGTTGAGCTGGGATGGTAATTGGCAGGTACCCAGACGATCAATTTGACCGCATCTGGTCATCGTCAGTAGCACCTAACAACACAGTGAACATTACCGCTGAGGATGATCAGACGAAATCTTTAGGATGGGAGTTAGTGAACAAACCGCCTCTGAACGTCTCAAGGACTGCTATTGGAATGGATAAAAAGGCCAATATGACAATTCCAGACATATTTTGGGGTTTCTCTGACCCAGGAATTTACTCTTTTGCACTTTATTTCTGCAACATCAACCAGACCAACCTCACGCAGAGATTTGCTGCCTTCATTAACGAGAACCAAATATCAGATTTCATAGAGCTCAAATTTTTGGAATGCTACCAAGCAAATAAAGACTTACAACTTGACAATCTCGATTCAATAAACATAATTTTACAGCCCAGTCATAAATCCGAGTTGGGACCATTCATAAATGCGGCAGAAATGTTCAGGAAATTGGACGCACACACAACCACATACACTGGAGATGGTAATTTTCTGTATTCCATGGCTATGTTCAAAAATGCTTTATATTTGTGTGTAATTAAATCGTAAATATTGAATGTACACTAAATTTTTACACGAATTGTGGGAGCTCAGTGGTTGCTATCAGAAAAATAGCAGATGCGATCAATGTTCCAGACGACTGGACAGGAGGAGATCCATGTTTACCAGCTGATTATTCATCATCAGGGATAACTTGCAGCCAAGACGACCCTCCACGAGTCATTATTATGTAAACTTCCTTGCTAATTTCAATAAGTTGATAATTATTGGATCATACATCTTACGCCATTACTATGCACAATTCCATTTATTTTTTCTCTTATTGCAGAAATCTAACAAGCATGAATCTCAAGGGTACCATACCAACAAATATAGAGGAATTGACCGCACTGACACAGTTGGTAAGAGTTTATATAACACCGTACTAACTCTCTTTCGATAGAAAGTAAATTGCTTAACACAGTGTTACTAACTCTCAGCTGTCATCGGATACAGCTGCTAGGAAATAATAATTTGTCCGG
>MU224292.1:34702-66279 GCA_018584345.1 Thuja plicata | reverse complement strand
ATGAGAAAGGAAGTTTTTTCTACATGTTTACTAATCTTTCCATATTTATTGGCCTCAAAAAGGCAACTGCAAAATAATCAACTTACAGGAAAAATTCCAAGATCATTGGAGGAGCTTAAAATGTTAAATCAGCTGTATGTTTACAGTTGGTAAGAGTTTATATAACACCGTACTAACTCTCTTTCGATAGAAAGTAAATTGCTTAACACAGTGTTACTAACTCTCAGCTGTCATCGGATACAGCTGCTAGGAAATAATAATTTGTCCGGCCATATTCCGGACCTCAGTTCATTGAAGAACCTTACAAAACTGTAAGACATCTCTGACTTGCTACCAGCTGACATACCCGGTATGAATGAGAAAGGAAGTTTTTTCTACATGTTTACTAATCTTTCCATATTTATTGGCCTCAAAAAGGCAACTGCAAAATAATCAACTTACAGGAAAAATTCCAAGATCATTGGAGGAGCTTAAAATGTTAATTGATCTTGTTTTTTCGTTAAAAAGATTTCTACAGGACAGCAAATTAGAGGGAACCGTCTCAAAAGGATTAGTGAGACACAACTTGGACCTTCGGTACACCAATTTTCTTTCCCCTTTCTTTCAACTTCTGATTTGAAACTGGACAATCCATCAATACGATAGCTGTTTTATACTACTGTGTGTTTATCTGCTCTTTAATATGCGACTTCTTTACAGCTGACTAACTTCTTTATCTCATGCAGCGTTGATCCTCAAAATGATATTCCGGCAGGCAGCCGCAAACTTAAGGGTTGGGTGATCGGACTTTTAATTGGTTGTTTGGTGGCGTTGGTTTTGGTCATTCTTTCCGGAATTTTTCTATGGAAGCGCAAACACCCACCGCAACCTTTTCCGACCACAGATGATCCAACCCTCCCAAAACAACAGATAGTTGCTGGTATTTCCCCAATCTCTAGTATCCGAAAAACGGCTCTTCCATCAGCGTTCCAATTTTCAAATAGCAAAGATCTTTTCTGTTGTCCCCCTGCTTGACACCTTAAAGAGTAATTTTTCTTTTTTTCTTCTTCTCAGATGAAAAAAATCAAAACGATTATCACAGGCTGGCTATTGAATACGCAGAGGGAGATATTAAAACTTCTACCAATAACTATTCCACACTGATTGGTAAGGGAAGTTTTGGATCTGTATTTTATGGCAGACTTTCAGGATTTGAGGTTGCAGTCAAAATACTTAAGGCTGATTCTAATCAAGGCCAGCAAGAGTTCCAGAATGAGGTTGGTAATCTAAAACAGATTAATAAATCATGCAAAAAGCAATTTTACTCAATTCTATAAATTATTATTCTCTCGGCCCCAAATCATCGAGTTGGTTGTGGTTACAGGTAGCTATACTGTCAAGATTATATCACAAGAATCTTGTAAATCTTATTGGGTATTGCAAACAATCCATAATGGCATTGGTCTACGAATACATGCCGTGTGGAACATTAACTGATCATCTATATGGTATTTGCCTATTTTGAATCTCCTGTTAAATTCATTTGAGTTCACTTATATATGAAAGAAAAAAGATTATACTAGGTTTTTTCTTCCATTTGCAGGAGTAGCCAAATTGAAAACGCCACTTGATTGGCATACCAGACTGAATATTGCTCGACAAGCGGCGGATGGTAAGCTGTTTGTGGCAGCAGCAGTTGTCTGATATGTATTTGTTTTAAAATAAAGTAAAACTGATCATATTTGAAACATTTTGCAGGATTGCTATATCTCATCAGGGTTGTTATCCTCCAATCATACACAGAGATATAAAGTGTAATAATATTTTGTTGGATAACAAAATGTCTGCCAAGCTAGCGGACTTTGGTATTTCAAAACTGGTAGAGAGTTCCATTGGATATATATCAACCGAAGTCAAAGGGACCATGGGCTATCTTGATCCTGAGTATTTCCCTTAACATTAACATCGTAGCATTTCTTTTTTTCCTTGAATACTCACCTTAAATATTCTTCAGTATATTTTTCATCTAGTTATAAAGATAGCGAACTTTGATCTTGTAGATTAAAATGTAAAAATTTATGCAGATACTTCGCAACAACATCATTAAATGAGAAGAGCGATGTCTACAGTTTTGGAGTGGTTTTACTAGAGATTATGTCGGGTATCACCCAAGGAGGGAATAGTACAATCGGTAATACATCTTATTGTGGACCAATTCAACTTTCTTAATCAATTTTGGATATATTTCCTAACAACATATTAAAAAAATTATTTCATCAGGCACACAAGCTGCTTTCATGTGGCAAACTAGATGAGCTTATGGATTCTTCATTGGGTGGCCGATATGACATAGAATCCGCTTGGAAAGTAGCAGAGGTAGCATACATGTGCATAGAAAAGGAGTCAACGAATAGACCCAAAATGAGCGCTGTGGTGAAAGAATTGGAAGAAGCTATGACACTTGCATTTGGTGATAAAAATTATGCTTTGTCACATACCATGGCGTCTTTTAATGTTAGTGACATGCCCAGCCTTATATAGTGAACTCTTATCACGGTAAATTGTTGGGTTACACATCTTTAGGCATAGTTTGAGTAATCACAGAATGTCCTGTGTGAAGGATTTAGATTATTTACCAGCTTTTTAACTACTGTTTGTGTTGAGCTATCAACTGTAATTTTAATATTGTTTGAGCACCTTAACGATAATTAGAGTCATCTGTGTAGGGGCATGTTCAGTTAGAAGATAACATTTCTTCTTTGGTATTTATGTATTTTCAATACAATTTGCTACTTAACAATTTATTTGTACGTGTGTAAAATTGAAATCTAAACTGCAGGTAACAAAATATATGGGAGATGAAAGACTAGATGAAGACAATGTATAAGTATCATCCACATTTATTTTATTTGTTACTTAGCAAGGTAGGCTTTACGACATCAATATGTGTGAAGGAGCAATTCCTATTTATGTTCAAAGTATGGCTGACTTATGGTTCAAAGTTATTAAAAACATTATGATAGATAAATGTTATTCATTAGAATTATGAAATTCTGAAAGAAAGATTTTGAAAGATCGACATATATCTATCAAGATGAAAAAGGAAGTATTAAAGAGGTTAATATAATCAACTCAACACTAATAGATCAAATAGTTGAAATAGTTACAAGTCAAAAATCTATAAGAAATTCTATAGCCTATTCATAGTCTTTATTTTTGACTTAATCAAATCAAGATCAAGAGGCATCTTGATAGAATTTTTATTTTTGAAGGATAAAATATAAATTTGAATGATAAAAGAGCATCCTGCTATTTTCCTTATTAAATTCTAATTTAGTGAACAAATGTTGTGACCAAAGAAAATGGGAAAGGATAGAGATTCTATGTAGACCATGCTTAACAATCTCTTCAAATTTATAAAATTAACAATATTATGTGTAAATAGTTATGTAAAGTCAACAACAATTGATAAATAAAATTTAACTTTTAAAAAATCAATCACAATATTTAAAGGTCAATTATACAAGATCTATAAAATTTTTAGGAATCTTTATTTGAAAGAAACGATTAATCAATAAAAACAATCTCTACACTATTGAACAATTTATCAAAAAATAAGGTTAAAGAAACTGAAATTGTGATAAAGGAACACTAAGATAGATCACTTACTCAAGGTTCCAAATATACAAATATTTATGTTCAAAGCTAATCCTCAATAGAACAAGATAGTAATGCAATTCTTGATAAAGATTTAATAATTAATATTGTAGGTACTTAATTTACAATAAGAGATCAACCAACTATGATATGTGTGATGTAATTGAATATATAATCTTATTAGGTCAAGGTTACATGGGGATGGGTCCTCTACCTTAAAATTTGGTGTTCCTGTCCCCTAGCTAGTTCGATGATGGAGGGCATGTTTCACTATATTGTTCGATACCTACTCAACCATCCAAAACAAAACAAATTATCTCCTACCATATTGGGATGACTAAGGGACATTCACAAGATAGCTAGCCACCCCGTGTATTTGGGAACACCCCCTAGTATTAAAATGAACAAAAATATTTTTTTTGAAAATAAATTGTTTTCAAAATAATATATTCAAATTTCAAATGCATGAGAAGTAAGCTAGTTGTTTTATTTTCAAATATATGAGAATGAAATACATATTAAAAGTTGCATTTGTGTAACTTTAAATGACTCATGCCAAGTTCAAGTCTCAATACTATGTTTGAAAAAATTATTCTTGGGTTTTAAAATTAAAGAGATCCACCATTTTATTTCTTTGCATGATTGTACTTTACTTACTTTGAAGATGTTTACTCTTTGGCATTGACCATAGTAGCTTCTATTGGATGATTCAGTTGTGCCATAGGGGGATAGCGACTTAGATGGTTTTGAGTCTTTAAATATTGATAGTCAAAATGAGGCTTAGTTTCATAGGTTGTTGTATTTTATTTTTGAGACTTTTGGATATTAATAGATCTTGAATTTTTTATATGTTTGAGACTATTATTATAATACTTTATTGAAATTTGTTATGTTATTTTCTTTATTAGAGTAAAATAGGTTTTGAAGGGACCTTTACAAAAAAGACTTACAACTCTAAAAGAGAACAGTAGTAAAACAAACAACTAGCGAAAAGTAAAATAAAATGAAAAAAATAGGGTCAACAGACCCAAAAAAGAACTTAAGAGGTTTTACATTTTTTTTGCTTCTACATTGTTTGGATCACACATTCATTAATTTTAAGAACATCATGAATAATATAGGCTTGATCATTCTTACCTTTATCATGGTCGTGTGTTCTGTTAGAAGAACCAAGAATAGGTCCAATGCTTGTGTCATGATAAAAACCATCTCATTCTTCCCTTTGCCTTCTACAATCACAAAACAACCAGAGTTTCCTTTAGATAAACCTTGAAGAGCCTATGATGCAAGAGCTTGTGAGGGTCATAACTTTTCACTCGGATGTGGGTTTTGGCTGAAATTTTACAGGCAATTGTGTGAGGAGGAGATATTTGGATTTCTGATTGAGCTCAACTTGATTGGTGGCTATTTTGACCTTTTTTTTTAGAGCCAAAAATATCATCTTGGCCTCCGAAATTGGCTGTAAAATTTTAGCCAATGGCTGAAATTTTATTGGCAATTGCATGAGGAGGATTTATTTGGATTGCTGATGAGCTCAGATTGATTTGGTGGCTATTTTGACCTTTTTCAGGAGCCAGAAATATCATCTTGGCTTCCAAAATTGGTTTTTCTTATTTTTTCTAATTTTTTAGAAAGTTGTTTTTTTTAATAAATTTGAAATCATGTCTTTGATTTCATGGATTAGTTGTAAATTCATCTTGCCTTAGTTGGGGGCTTTTCTTGGGAAAAATCTGGATTCGTAGAATAGGTTTTGGAAATTACAAAAAATGGAAAAGAAAAGAAAAATAAAAAAAATAAAAAATTGTTTTTTTCTCTATTTCCCAAAAAATTGCAAATATGGTAATTTTCAGAATTTTAATAAGTTGGAGTTTTCTTTTATTGTAAGGTAGAGTAAGTTGGAGAAGTTTAATGAAGAATTTTGAGTTCTGCAATTTTGTGTTGTTTATTTTCTGATTTATTGTTCTTGAAGGTTTTGGGCTACATCATTTGGTATCAGAGCAGGATGATGGGTGAGAGAGGAAGAGGAAGAGGAAGATGTATTACCCAAATGTAGAGGTATATGATAATCTTGAAAAGGAAAGTAGCATAACTCACGAATCGATTGGAAAACCAAGGATTACAAAGAGAAGGAGATGAATCTGATGGAGAGGCGAGCCAAGGAGCTGAAGAAATAGAATAAGGACAACAAGAAGAAGTGAGTTTCAAAGAGAGGCTGCTTAGAGTCTTAGAGAGAAAAATGAAGTGATCAAGGTTGATGTTTCAGACTATGCATGTAGTCTTAAGCTAGACAAAGTGATAGATTGGTTGAACAAGATGGGAAAATTTTTCGAATGGAAGTCTATGATAGAAGAAAAGAAGATGAGGTTTGCATGCACCGAGTTAAAGTGACATGTGATGATCTGGTTGAATCATCTCCAAAATGAAAGAACAAAGAAAGGGAAGGATAAAATCAAGACATGGAGAAAAATTGAGAAAAAGCTAAGAGAAAAATTCTTACTAGTGGATTATGCTGAAACACTCTTCTGAAGGTTTTAGAATTTAAAACAGAACTTGTCTTCTGTGCAAGATTATATAGATGAATTTTACAAGTTGTCTATCTATATAGAACATCAAGAAATTAATGAACAGATGGCTGCAAGGTATTTGAATGGTTTGAAATTCACTATTTAGGGTGAGCTAAGCATGCATCAGATCAACTATATGCAGGATGCCTATCAGTTGGCTCTAAAGGATGAAGAAAAACAAAGTAGGTATTTCAATCAAAGGAACAGAGGAGGATGAAGGGTTACATCAACTTTATTTTGAGGAGGCTTAAATTCCAGTCAAGGAGTGAGAAACAAGAATAAACTTGTCAGAATCCGTCAAATCAACAAAGAGGAAGGGGGTTTGAATGTGGTAGAGGATATGGTAATGCAATAGGATGGGAAGGCCAAAGAAGACCATTCAATTGTTTCATATGTGGAGATCAAGAACACAGGGCCTCCGAGTGTTCCAATTTTAAAATGCAAGATGGAAATCAAGGAGGGTCATCTAGAGTGAGCCTAGCCTAGGTTGAAAATGAAGGATATGAATAAGAAGTATCTCTGGATATTGGAGAAAGTCTCATGATGAGGAGGACAATCATTATTCCAGAAAAGGAAGATATAGAGGAAAAAGGCATTGATGATTCATGTCTCAGAACCAACATATTCTGTACAAGGTGTACCTTAGGTGGAAAGGTATGCCAAGTAATTGTTGATGGAGGTAGTTGTGATCTAACATGGTTTCTAAAGAAATAATGGAGAAACTAAATATCTAGTGTGAAAAGCACCCTCGTGCCTAACAGATTGCATGCTTCAAAAAGGACAATGAAGTTACCATAGATAAGAGGCGCCTTGTTAAATTCTCGATATGAAAGGTCTACAAGGATGAGTTATGGTGTGATGTGATTCCAATGGATGCATACCATGTCCTCTAAGGTCGGCCCTGGAAGTGTGATAGAAAGGTTATTCATAATGCAGAAAAAGAATACTTATACCTTTAGGAAGGATAGATCTAAGGTAATCTTGTTACCTCTCAGGGATGAAGGAAAAGCTTAAAGCATGCTATCTGAAAAGGAACTTGTCAAGGAGATGAAAGTAACAGGGTGTTTTTATGCATTGGTAGTGCAAAGAGGGAAAGAGGAAGACTTGACAATACCGCCATAAGTAACTGCGGTGTTGGAAGAGTATTCAGATGTCATTCCAGAGGAACTACCTAATGAGCTCCCCCAAAAGTGAGATATCCAACATCGTATTGATCTTATTCCAGGAGCAAGTCTTCCCAATCAAGGGACTTACAAAACAAGTTCGACACAACTTGCAAAATTGAACAAAAAGGTAACTGAGCTTATACATAAAGGTTTAGTGCAGGAAAGCTTGAGCCCATGTGTTGTACCAGTGTTACTAACCCCAAAGAAAGTTGGAATATGGAATATGTGCACACATAGTCAAGAAATCAATAGGGTAACCATCAAGTATCATTTTCCTATCCCTCATTTGGATGATATGATGGATGTTATTGCTGGAGCAACACATTTCACTAAGATTGATATGTGAAGTGGGTACCACCAGATCCTCATCCGAGAAGGGGATGAATGGAAAACTACTTTCAAAACTAGGGATGGTTTTTATGAATGGAAGGTTATGCCTTTTGGTTTATCAAATGCAGCTAGCACTTTTATGAGACTCATAAATAGTGTGTTGCATCCCTACATTGGCAAGTTTGTAGTAGTTTATTTTGATGATATACTGATTTTTAGAAAGGGAAAGGAAGAACATTTGCAACACTTGAGGATCATATTGTAGTAGTATTAAGAAGAGGGAAACTCTATGCTAATTTGAATAAGTGTAGGTTCATGCAAGAAAGCCCAGTTTTTCTGGGATTTGTCATTTCTGCAGATGGTATCAAGATGGATCCATAGAAAGTTTGAGCCATTCTTGAATGGCATAGCCCATGTAGTATCGCCGAGGTGAAAATTTTTCATGGCTTGGCTACTTTCTATAGAAAGTTTATTCATAATTTTAGCAACACTATAGCACCTATGACAGCTTGCACTAAGGTTCGGGTATTTTCATAGACCAAAGAGGCTGAGGAGAGTTTCTTGTATCTAAAGAAGAAGGTCACTGAAGCTCCTTTGTTGGCCTTACAAGATTTTGATAAACTATCTGAAGTGGACTGTGATGCCTCATAGGTGGGAATTGGTGTTGTACTCAGCCAAGAAGGTAGGCCCATTACCTTTTTTGGTGAAAAACTGAATGATGCGCGACTGAAATATTCCACATATGATATAGAGTTCCCTTCAATTGTGCAAGCTTTGAGACATTGAAAGCTTTATCTGGTACCCAAATAATTTGTGCTATTTACAGACCATATTGCTCTACAATAACTAAACACATAAAATAAATTGAATAGTAGACATGAAATATGGGTCTCTTTCCTTAAAGGGTTTACTTTTGTTCATAAGCATAAATTAGGGAAACACAATCAAGTTGCAGATGTCATGAGCAGGCGTGTTGGGCTTTTGACCATCATGGAAACATAAGTAGTTGGCTTTGATGCAATTAAGGACTTGTATGAATCTGATAGTGACTTTTGGGAAGTTGTTGATCAGTTGAAGAATCTAGTACCTGGGCATGCAGACACTATTCAAGGTGAGTATCTTATGCAAGATGGTTATTTATTAAAGGTAAAATAGTTGTGCGTTCCTGTAGGATTAATGTGGGAAAATTTATTAGATAATTTCATAGCGGTGGTATGGCTGGGCATTTTGGGAAGGATAAAATAATAGCCTTTTTAGAATATAAGTACTAGTGGCCAAAGATGAAGTGAGATATCACTAGGTTTGTGGAAAGGTGTCAAATTTGTCAAGTAGCCAAAAGACACTCCCAGAAAACCGGATTGTGCATGCCATTGCTAGTACTAGTAGGACCATGGGCAGACTTGAGTATGGATTTTGTATTGGGACTGTCAAATAAATGACAAGGTAATTTGACTCTATCTTGTTATTTGTGGATAGATTATCAAAAATGACTCATTTCATTGCTTGTAAGAAAACTAGTGATGCCACTAGGGTGGAAAAGTTATTCTTTTCTGAAATAGTCAGATTGTATGGTGTTCTAAAAATGATCACCTCTGATCGGGATGCTAATTTATTGATTCATTTCTGGAGGATATTATGGAAGAAGATGGGGACAAAGTTACAGTTTAGTAGTGCTTATCATCCACAAACTCATGGGAAAATAGAAGTGGTCAATCAAAGTTTGGGTAATTTGTTGCGATACATTGTTGGAGGGAAGCCTAAATAATGGGATTTGGCATTGCCCCAGGTAGAATTTTCTTATGACATCTCAGTAACAGGTCAACTAGTAAGTCACCATTTCAAGTTGTTTATGGTCAAAATCCTCAGGGTGTTCTCGATTTGGTGCAACTTCCCTTGGGTGACAGAGTGAGTGATGATAGAGAAGACTTTGTAGAACATCTCTATCCGTTGCAGTCAGATGTTAGACAGAAGTTACAAGACAACAATGAGTGGTACAAAGCTTCTATAGATGCTATTAGAAGGTATCATGTTTTTAGTGCAGGTGATCTACACAGACGACTTAGGCACAAGTTTTGACCAGGGCCCTATGTTGGGGTATTTTGGGAAATTTGATCTTGTGGTCAATGTGCTTGAGTTTTAACCCCCAAAATGATGGATTGAGTATATAAACCACATATATATCCTCATTTTGGTATCCTTTATCAATTCCAAGCATTTACTATCAAATTTTCAAGCATTCATGATCAATCAAGCAACTAGAATTCAAGATCTCTTCTACAATTAATCATCCAAGTCTTCAAGTCTTCAAATAATTACCCCTTCATCAAGAACTATTTAAAACTACAATAACCATCATCTAAGGCTGATCTTTCATGAATTTTTGGATTTTTCTAGATTTTAAGCTATTTAATTAACATATGTGGTCATATCCAAAAAGCATTGGGCCATCAATGTATAAGGTGATTTATAATTTAGATCTAGCTTCTATTTCATCTTTCCTTATGTATTTTCATTACATTGTCAACATTAATTCCTAAATAGGGGTTTGAGTGAGGAAAAATCATCTAGCCAACCTTCTTCCCTATTTTTTTTGTGTGGGAATAGGTCACAAAGCCATCAAAAAAGATTTAAAAAGATCGGAAACTGTCAAAAGATCCCTAGAAAATTTAATAAAAATACCAAGTATAGGGAACTTTCCCACCCTGAACCCAGGTACATAGTTCTTTCCTTCCTTGTACCCTCTAAATCTAGGTCAAATTTGGCAGGGAGACAAGTTACAATCTTCAAGTCTTGGATCTGAATTTACAGGTACCTGTAGGATCCTGACTATTGAAAAATTTGATTTGAAGTAGCACAATTCCTGTTCCACTTCTAGGTGCACTATAACCCTCTCAAATTTCTCTCTATATCTACTTTTATGTCCAATTAATTCATTTCCTAGTTAGAATATTTGTCTTATTTATCTCTTTCTCAATTCTAAGAAACAAAGTAATAGAAACCCTTCAAGCACAAATATTGCATTAACATCTCTTATATCAAGTGGTGTTAATCAGATTTGTCTTGAGGTGGTTTTAAATTCTAATGTTCCTTATAAAGTTGGGGAAATTAGACTTTTTATGTGATCCTAGGTTTTCATATTGTACATTTTAATGAACCTGACTCATAATATTTCCATTTTGACTTTGGTGTTTTACTCCCTTTGTGTTCTTATGGGTTCACCTATTATATATTTTGGCCAATTCCCTCTTTCATGCATTATACAGGTTTTGTTTTAGTTAGTTAGACCTTGCATGTGTATGTTATTTAATTATAAAATGAACAAAAATATTGTATTTTCTTCATCATTTGGTGTACAGATTTGATTTATATGCATTTCATTATTATATTTATGCATTTTTAGTTATATTTTTTGCATTCTTTAATAAAAAGACAAAAATTGCATATTAGATTCATTCTTGCATTTACATGTTAAAAACAATAAAAAACCAAAAACATTTTCTATTCATGCATTATTTTTGATTGCAGGTAAAAAAAAGTTTTGAGGGGACCCGGAACCACTTACAAAGACTCTAAAAGATAGGAAGAATTAAAACCACTAAACCAGAACAGGGCTAAAAGCTAGCGCACAAAACCAGAATGAGACGGCCAGCCTAAAAGATACCAGCAAAACCCAAAAGTACCCGACAGCCAGAAACAAAAAACAACAAAAAATAGGGGAAAAACAAGGACTAGGCCAACTCTAGGAGAGTGTCTTCCATAACCTTCTTTACATCATAAAGCTTTTTAATGACAACGTTAAACTCTGACAGCTCCGAGAGCTTGTCTTGAATTTTCTTTTTCTTTGCAGAGCGTGTACATTTTCCTAAGCCATCATCTTCCATCATCTCTTTGTCATCATCTATCTTCACAGTTGGGGAACCAGAGTTAATCTCCACTTTAATGGAGTTGAAACACTTCATATTTGAACCCATAAAGACATTGTTGTCTTTCATATGATTTTTTAGAGTGTTCTCCAGAGCATCAAATCGCTCCTGCAGGGACTGGGTATACTTCACATCCTCCCTGTTCTAATTACCCTCAACACCAGTCATCCCTGCCTCAATGAGGTCGACCTGAGCAAAAAGAGATATGAACTAGAGGTTAAGACTCTTGATTTATTTGAAAACCCACTTCATCAGGAAAAAAGAGTACATGGACATAGCCTTCACAAATTGAAGGACTCCAAAAGGAGGCTCAATTTTAACATTCATGTCCTCCTGGAGAAGCTGGACATTTCTTTCCTATAAGTCCACCCATCTAGAGAAGGGAATGGTCTTAGAGGACCCTGGGTTATCTTTCTCAGCTTCAACACGAATAGGGGAGTCGACCTCTTTCCTTTCTGATTACACTTCCATCAGAACATTGAGCTTCAGAGAAATAGGAATGTTGTTCTCTTTTGAACTCACATAATTGACCAAGACAAGAACCTTGCAACTGCCCTCATCCTCATCCACAGATTCAGGAACTTTGCCCTTATCCTTCTTTTCATTTTTGGGAGCTTTTCCTTTATCCTTAATGACCTGGTTATCTAAGGTATTGACTTCAAAATCCCCACAGACACTAACATAAAGAGAAAGATACTCTTTGCTCTCATCTTCAGAATTGGAATGAGGAAGGTACTCTGTATCATCATAATCCTCCACACTCTCAGCCTCTAAATCTGTAACCCCTTATTATTCTCCAGCTTAATATTTTTAACAGACTGCTCAGCCAAGTCATCTCCCACCCTCAACCTTTTCCTAGCTTTAGCAGAACCCGAATCTTTCGGGGAAATAATAAGAGGACTAGAAGCCATAGCTTTTTTAACATGTTCTACAATTAGAAGGATCAAGCCCTCATGCAAAATATGCTTACTTTCCTTTTGCCTATGTTCCATAATACTATGAAGGAGAGACTGTAAGAGGTAAAAAGGAAAAGAGATTCTCACCTTATGACAAAAATGGCATAACAACACAAAGTGATTGGAGTGGACCCTTTTGTATCTCCTGTCTAGAGAGACGTACTCCATTATCATAGTGATCACCTTAGCCCAGAGCTCTTTAATGGAACTGCCATCAAAGCACCCCCCAGACTCTTTCACCAAATTCTTAGCTTCTACTTTGTCCTTGGGGAAGTGTTTAATGGCCTTTTGAGATATTTTTTATCTCTATAAAACTTGATGCCTTTGGTGTTTAAACCTGTGACTTACGCAATAATCTCCTCAGTAATCTGCACCTCCATACCCACAATAACAACCATACCATCCTTCCAACTTTCCACAAAGGTGTTTGTAATAAAATATTTAGAGCCGTGAGAATGCTCCATGTAGATAGTAAGACTACCCTTGTTGAGTTTATCCCAAACCTCTATCTGGGCCTTCCATTTCTTACAGCTCTTGGGCTCCTTTCTTTTTAAGCCTCCTCCCATGATGCAAAGCAAAAATCTAACAATGGTAGAAGAGATATAGAGCATGAACAGGAGCACCAACTTCAAAATGTGAATACGACCAAAGAAAGCGGAACTATATTTAGCAATCTTGGGAAAGATAATCTTTTCTGTAATCTACCTATCATTTTTAATAATTATCCGTGACTTCATAAAATATTTTTAAGATTTTCTAGATCTACTCATTTGCTATGCGTTAGATCATACTCCAATTTGGCATGCAGTTCAATAGTCAAATCATTAGCTCCTTGCCAAATCATAATTCTCTCAGCTTTAATAGCGATATTAGCCAACTCATCAGCTGTACTATTCACTTCTTTGAAGTTATGAAAAATGATGACATTGGAGAAAGAGTTAATAATTGCATGAGCCTCATCAATGATCACCTTGATTGTCCATGATGGCTTGGTTATCCCTTTAATACAATTCATAATGTTCATCGAGTCACCATCAATCAAAATGTTAAAGTACATTTTTGCATTTATTAATTTAAGAGTCTGCAACATAGCCATCGCTTCAGCCACATGATTGGTTTGGACCCCAATGGGGAAAGCCATGACCACAATATAGATTGCCTTGTCATCACGGATAAGACCACCACATCCAGCTGGGCCAAGATTCCCCTTCAAAACACTATCAAAGTTGGCCTTAATCTAGACAACCGGAGGAGAAAGCCAACTAACACCCTCACGGCCAACATTAGTCTTTACATGGGAGTCAAGCCAGACACGAGCATTGAAATCTAGTAAGCCATATTTGTGCACAAAGAAGTTGTCTCTAATACTTCTTTTAATTTTTTCCACTATCACCCCCAAGGGTGAGGCTATATCACAGAAGACTCTATCATTACGCTCCCGCCATATTTTCCATATGATGTGTAGAGCTATAATATTCCACAACAATCTATCAATCAGAACCTCAGCATTCCGCCATTGTTTGAAATTTTTTTCTAGGTTATTGGGAAACACCCAGTGGAGATTCTAGCACTGAAGAGTTTGACACCAAACATCTGTAGAATAACTGCACTCAAGGGTAAGGTGATAAACAGATTCCTCGGCCTTTTTACAAAGAAAGCAATGATTAGGAAGAACCATACATCTTTTAATAAGATTGTCAATGGTTAGGATCTTATTCTGCAGCACCATCCAAAAAAAGATGTTAATTTTAGGGGTAAGCCTTTTATCCCAAACCTTGTTCCAAAAGGGAATAGGATCCGGGGGAGAAGAAAAGAGTTTAGAAGCCAAGGCAACAGAATAAAGGACCAAAGGAATCATTCCCCAAATCAAGATATCTTCCTTAGTCGAGTTCACATGCCACCCATTTAGATCCAGCATAAGAGGTTTTAGAGAGAAATCAACAGTAGAGAGGTCAATCCACACATTGTCTTCTGAATAATCAGAGACCCTCCTGCCAAATCTTTGTTTACATAATTCAATAAGAGGAAGGAAATCAGGGATGGAGATCAAGGGAAAATCTTTGGCCCAACAATCACCCCAGAAATCAATACTCCTTCCATTACCCAAAAGCCATTTGGCTCCCTTGAAATCTGTTTCCTTGGCCGACTGAATTCTGGAACTACTATTCCAGATGAACGATCATTGCATTTTCAAATTTGACTTCATAAATTCTGACATTTGAGGGAATGAATATAGGTACTTTTTCTTTATAATGTCATTCCATTCTTTAGTATCACCATAGATCTGCCATATTTGCTTGGCAAAAGAGCCTGGTTGATAACCCTAAGAGGCCTAATCCCCAGCCCTCCCCATTTCTTAGGGGTGCAAACTTTGTCCCACGCCAAAAGTGCTAATCTCTTTTTGTCCTCCACCCTAGACCATAGGAAATTTCTCTGAATAGACTCCATCACATCCACAATTTTTCCTGGGATTCTGAACAAACTCATGGCATAGATGGGAAGACTCTGTAAAGAAGCCTTTAGGAGTTGTAGTTCACCCGCTTGACTAAGGATCGCTCCCTTCCATCCAGTAAATTTGTCATTAAATCTGTCAATAATCCCCATCCAGAAGGAGTCAGGAGGTTTAAGACCCAGGGGCAGACCCAAGTAAGAGGTAGGCAAGGTTCCACTCTCACAACCAATGATTCTGGCAATCCTTCTTTGGCGCTCCTCTGGAGTATTAATAAAAAAAAAGAGAGCTCTTCTGCCAATTGTCAATTGGGCCCATGGCTGAAGAATAAATAGTAAGGGCCTATTTAACCCTTCTAGCTTCCTTGATGGAGGATGACCCCATAATAATCATATCATCCATGAATTTCTCATGGGAGCAAGGTCTAGAGGACAAAGACGAAATAAGACCCTGAATAGAACCCTCTAAAGCCAGCTTCTGGAAGAACCACCCAAGACCCTCTACCAGAATAGCAAAGAGGATGGGGGATAAGGGATCTCCTTGATGTAGACCATTTGAAGGTTTAAAAAAGTTGGAGGATGAACCATTAACAATTACTACGGCCGTAGAGGTACTAATAAGCTGAGAAATAATTTGCAGAAGTTTAACACCAAACCCAAAGGATTGGAGAATCTTTATCAGGAAGTCCCAGTCCACATGACCATAGGCCTTTGAAAGGTCCAGCTTCAGTAGGAAGCCATGATTAGAAGAGGATTGGGTAGAATGAATAACCTCATGAACCTTCATTATAGAGTCCAGGATTTGCCTGCCTGGGACAAACCCACTTTGCTAGGGAGAAATAATCTGGGGGAGGATTGCCAGCAATCTCGAGGTAATAACCTTAGAGAAATTATTATAGATAGAATTACATAATTTGATTGGCCTAAAGGCATCAACAAAATTTGCACCAAGGGATTTAGGGATTAAAGCAATAAAGGTTGCATTAATCTCCTTAAGCAGCGATCTGGAACCAAAGAATTCTTTAACAGCTTGACAAACATCCTTGCCCACAATATGCCAAAATCTATGAAAGAAGAACCTAGGAAAGCCATCAGGGCCCAGAGATTTATCTCCCTCAACGGTGAAAGTATCTTTCTTAACTTCTTCTGATGTGGGAATAGCCATCAAAAACTTGTTATTTGTGTCATCAACTAACGAAAAGATAGCCTTAAGAATAAGCTCTTGATTATTCAAGAGGAGCGACTGATCCTTAGAGAGGAGGGTAGAGAAACAATCAACCATAGCTTGAGATATCTCTTTATAATTGTTATCCACTCTAGAGGCTACCCTGAGTTCGGATATCTTGTTTGAGGCTCTATGTTTAGAGACAGACAAGTGGAAGAACTTGATGTTCTTATCCCCAGCCTTTAACCACAGAGACCTAGACCTTTGTCTCCAGTACACTTCCTCTTTAGATATAATGTTATGAGTCTTAGCTAGAAGAATAAACTCTTTGTCCTTTAGCTCTTGAGACATGTCATTCTGTTGTATGGAGTTTTGAATGTCATCGAGGTCTTTTTGCAATTCCTTCTTGACCTTAAAAATATCCCCGAACACCTCCTTACTCCAAACCTTAATATTTTTTTTAATGTGTTGGAGTTTCTTAGACACCCAAAACATGGTTGTTCCACGAATGTACACCTTCCACCAATCCCAGTTTCTCTGCTAAAGTTTAGGATGCTCAATCCACATTTTTTCAAACCTAAAAGGTTTGTTTCCCTTAACTTTCAAAAGATCGGCAACAAAGGATAGGGGGGAGTGGTCCAAGCCAACTTTTGTGATTGAATATAGTGAAAAACAGAAGTTATTAATCCATATACCATAAATCAGAGTACGATCAAGATGTACCTAAATAAGTTTGTCTCCAACTCTTTTATTAGACCAAATAAAATTTACACCTTGAAGATCAATATCAACCAAAGCTTGGCGATTGACAAAATCCTTCAAATCAACTCTACCTTCTAACTAACTCATGCTGTCTACACCTCCAAACTTCTCATCATCTCTTAGAGGATAGTTAAATTCTCCCATTATCAGCCAAGGCACATCACAAAAGGATGTTCTTTGATTTTCTACCATTTTCCAATAACTAACTCTTCCAGATTTAGAATTCAGAGCATAGATATTAGTGGTTACCCATAGAAAGCCTGAGTTAATGTGAGTAAATTGAAAGCTCAAGAAATTAACATCATTAACCAAAATAGCACCTTTAATGTTATTAAGGTTCCAAAAAAAATCTATACCTCCATACGCCCCAAGGGAGTTGGATCCAGCAACACCACCATTTTTGAAAATCTTTATTTTTTCCACCTTATCTTTAGTCATCTTGGTTTCCTGAACCATCATGATATCCGGCTTATGGTCAAGAATCATATTTCTCAACAAATCCTGCTTATGGACTACATTGAGCCCCCTAATGTTCCAAGATATGATCTTCATAACTTAACCGGAGATAAAACATCCTGGATGGTCAACTGCTTCCCATCTACAATATCCTTTTTGCTTTCCCTCTCTCTGATATCCTTTTTGGAGTAACGACCTGGTGTCTTTTCTTGAGATCCCACATTTGCTCTTACTTACAGGCCTTACAGCCACCATCAACCTTACTTCTAGTGATCACTCCCTTGGAGCAAAGAAGGATCCATTTAGGTTGTTTCTTTTGTTTCTTGCTCATTTGAAGGATCCATGGAGCTCCATTTGGGTCAAGACTATCCAGATTAGCAAAGGCATCTTCATCGCAACTTCCAAACATAGTGTCTGGTGCAGAAGATGATTCTTCTTCATCATATTTTTCTGTAGAGGACTATTCCTCCTCCAGCATCACCCCATCCAGTTGAACAGAGAGACAAGTCCCTTCAACATTGGATAGCAACTGCTCAGCCTCCTGTGTGGGAGCCTCAACAACTGTTGGCCCTTATTTCACCCATGAGTCAGAGATGTGATATACCTCTATTTCTCCTTCTTCTAGACTTGGATTCCCATTTGAATCTACTGTGTCTCCCAGAAACACTTCCAGATCCACCTTATTCATGCTTTCTCCCTCATTAACAATCAAAACTTGTTTCTCCTTCCAGATCATTTTGGGTTCCTTTGGAGGGAGAGGTTCAGGAACCATCGCTTTAGGGTCCTTTTTGACTTTTTTGGACAGTTCTTAGCCAAGTGACCCATTTTATGGCAAACAAAATAGGCAAAGGAAAGGGATTCAAATTCAACTTCCTGCTTCCAGACCCCTAGCTTGGAGTTAATGTTAATGACTGAGGGAAGGTTATCAAACTGACATATGTTGACACAAATTCTAGAAAAAACCAAATGGGTCTTTGGCTTTGTCATTGGATCTATAGAAAGCATTTCCTCCTCAAAAGAGGAGGCAAACGCTTTGAAAACTTCCTCATTCCAAAAATTGAGAGGCAAGCCTAGAAATCTAACCTAGATTTAAGTCATATTAAAGAAATCATCAGAATAATCCCACTTAGGAGACCACTGTCAAAAGGCTACTGCAGTTCACCCAAACATCCACGGCCCTTCGCATAGGACATAGTCCTGGTCTTCTTTATTAGAAAAAGCAAAGGAAAGAAACACTTTAGGTAAAGCCGCTATGTCAACCTGACCCATCAAAGCCGATTTCTTCCTCACAAAAAATCTAACTAATTCAATATTCAAATGGGGGCCAAGGAACTTACCTACCAGGGTAAACTTCAAAGTAGAAACAGAGAAGTCCACTAGAGAATTGGGAACAAAAATGGCTAGTTCACCATCCAAAAGGCCAGCCTTCACGGTTCCAACAACACGAGACTTTCCCTCTTTCTTCGCACCCAACAAATCAGCCCATTTGTTTGTGGAAGAGGTGTTGACCTCAAAAACCCTGACACTACTCATATCTCAAGACCCCACTTGTGGGTCCTTTTGGCTCTTTAAACCTAGAACTAGACTAGACCCAACTTCTAAAAAGATCTCTTTATCTGCCAAAGGGCCTGAAGGACAAGAAAACACTGCAGAGGGGATACCTTCCCCTTGCTTAGATTTCAAATAGTCTGCAACCTTGCGTGGGGCATATTCTCCTTATCTATACCTGACACTTGTAGGTTCAAGAATAATATAGGGGACCTCCCAGGGGGTTTAATCTGGTCTGAGGATAAACTAGGACTAGTACCTGCAGCCAGCTCCTAGCCTGAACCCACCACCGATCCGACTCTAGGACCATTGCTTGCAACTAGGTTCCCATGCAAAGCAGGATCCCCTCATTGGTTTGAATTTCCTTTCCCGCCTGAAGCTTCTCCTATCTTCCACTCCTCTGTTCATGCATTGTTATGTGTATCTAGATTATTTTATTTTATGCTATTTTTACTTGTTTGATTATAAAATGTCTGATGTCCTTGTCCAAAGCTTTATTTCTTTTGATGATCGATTTAGTAGCAAAGATTTTAATATGATGTATGAAGTCCTTGTTGACTACATCTCTACTAAGTCTTCCTCTACACCTAAACTCTCATTTTTTCAAAAGTTAATTAATGTGATAGAAGGATTTAGGGTTTACAACAATCCCCTTTAAGAACATCTCAATGATTCCTCTCCCAAAGCTTCTTTCACGCATGAGGACATATTGGTGCAAGAACATAATTTTAAAACTCCTCTTAATGGCCTCCCTCTTTGGGATGAATCATTGGACAATGATGTTGAGAAATCTTTTGATGTGAATCTACCTTCTGAGATTACCTTTGTGCAAGAGGATGATTTGGTGGAAGAGGCTAACATGATTGACAAAACCCTTAATTACACTTCCCCTCCTCTCTATGCCACTCATCTTCCCTCTAGAGATGAAGCACTAATGAGTTATGATTTTCCTTCTCCTAAAAGTACCTTTGAATTAGAGGATGATATCCTTGATACTCTCTCTTTTTTGAGTGAATATTTTCAGATTAAATAACCTAATCAACAAAATACCATTCAAGATACACCTAAAACAAACTAGTAACTTATGTAAGAGGTTCTATGCAACCCAAAGTATCATGCAATACCATACAGATATAGCAAAAATCCTCTAGAAGATGATATCCCTGATGCCCTCCCTTCTATAAATTCAACCTTAGCACATAAGGATCCTAGTCAAGTCAACACTATTCAATCTCCAAATCCTTTTTCAATTCTTTCTCCAATACAAATAAGAAAATGATCAACTCTTCAAGATAATGATTGGGGAGCATTAGACATCACGGGAACGTTCCATAGTAAAGACAAAATCCTTGAATTTGAGAATAAAATACCTTATTCCAAGACATGTGTATGGATATTGATTGGGCATATTTAAACTTCAAACCAATTCCACCTAAAGGAGACCCTTACCTTTTGGATATAGAAAATATTCTTGATGAACATGTTATAGGATGTGTGCAACAAAGCATTGAAAAGAATGAAAAATCGATATCACATTTGTCAAAAGAAACTTTAGATTTCCAACCTTCCCATTTGTCCAATCAATCTACAAATTACTCTCCTAATTTCTCACCACAACAAGAGAATATTTTGTTTGACCTTTTCAAGGGCAATTTGATTACTCTCCCTTTAAGAAACAAATTAAAAAACAGAAAACACAAGCAAAACAATTCTTCCATTTGTATGCATCATTAAATTCGTGGCCATGAGACTAATGAATGTTATGATTTGAAGTGTAAAATCATAAGGTCGTAATTTTATATACTTATTTATAAACATTCTTATAAGATCATAATTTTATAATCTTATAAGAATGTTTATAGATCTACAATATATAAGTATGTTCATAAATATATAATTTGTAATTTATAATCTTATTAAAGTATTAAAAATTTAATATATTTATATTATAAGATTGTAAGATTTCTATAAATTGTATCATAGTTGATGTCGCGTGGTTGACATTATGTGCTCTATGGAAGGTGATTAATGCTTGACAAGTTGTCATACACTGTATGGAGAGGAAGATGCAGAAGAGTCATCCATGTTATTTCCTTTTAAAAATTATTATTATAACTTTAAACATCTCATGGAATAAAATATATGATCAAACTATTGCAACCATTCTTGCCTATATATTAGAATAATGTCAATTGATCTACATACTTCTTTAATAAGTCATTCATTATAAGGCATTGGCTATGCAACCGACAAATTCCCTCGCATGCAATGCCCTCCACCCCATCATCCATATATTTAAAGTCTCTGTTCTCAAAGTTTTTGTTCTCGTAAATAATTAAATGAATTGATTTTTTTTCAATATATCTTGTAAGCTTCATAGATAAAATATTATATAATATCTTAAAAATATTAAATACGTAAAAATACTCTTTTGTTTAAAGTGAATACATTTGAATTTTTTTTTATTTTTTTAATGTTATATTTTGAAATAATATTGGATAGGTAAAAATATTATTTCATTTAAAGTGAATATATTTAAATGATTTTTAATTTGTATAATATCATTTTTATAATAATTTTAAAATTCTATAGTTTATTTATCTAAAACATATTTAATTATTAAATGCCAAATATTTGTCTTCTCAAAGCACTTAGGATGCCAGTATAGTCATTTCCTGGTGGACGGGACATGACATTGACCAGTGCAAATAAATTGCACCATAGATGATGTCGTGGCGTCGACATCGGCTGTGTCTATGTAGCACAATATTTGCACTTTAGTAAACATCATGTACTATGCGGAAGGCAATTAATACTTGACAGTTTGTCATACACTGTATGGAGAGGAAAATGGGGAATAGTTAGAAACATTGCACCTCATCTTCATCCCTCATTTCACTGACTTGAATGCGTCGATATGTAAGTGATTTAAATGAGTCAATCTTATTCTCATCTATTTCCAAAAGACTCTTGACTTCCACCCACTAGTCATATCACACACGTCGACTCAGAAATAACGTTCTGAGTTACCACACAAAAAGATCTACACTTCATCTTCATCGAGATGCATGCATAGATATTTAAATTGCATACATCAGTTATGTATGTGCTTGTGGAAAATTCATAGCTTAGAAAGATTAGTTATCGATGTATGTATTACTGAACCTACTTAGAATACTTATTGAATTTGTTTTGGACAACGAAACTTGCAAGTGAATTATACATATCTTATTAATTTTAATAGACTTTAAAAAGACCTTCGGATTAATTTTTGATGTTTTATCCAACTATAGTAAAATTTTGGCTCTTAAGATTAATAATTTTTTTAGAATTTCACTCATTTAAAATAATACAAATATTGTAAGACTACTCTAAGCCTAAGCGAATGAAGAAGGTCCATATTTTACTGAAAGCAAAATGAATTTTCTTAGCCTAATCATATGTAGTCAAATTAAATGTATATCATTTATTATTTTCATTGTTTCATTTATTATCTTCCTTATAACACTACGTTTAACCAGTGAAGCATAGAAAATAATATCTTTGCCATACCCGAAAATCTGTTTCTAAGCCTTATCGAACTTCCAATCACGTACGAGCATTTTTTATCACTCTCAAAACTATGAATGGCTTCTTGTCAGTTTGGAAAAGATGACTAGGATTCTATCAATTATCGTCTATCCCTTCTAAAAAAGTATGCTCCGTTGATTGGGCATGATCAGGTCGTTACATTTCAAAGTAAAACGCCTGCGGCGTGATTAATCAGTTCTGATTTAAGTGGATAATTGATGTATTTCTTTACTAAAAGGAAACATAGAATAAATAGCCCACCGGTTTAGGAAACAGTGTGATAGAAAGTACAAAGTTGAATCTTAACAATCATAAATTGACCATGAAATTACATAAACCCTACAATATATTATGACTGAAATTGAGTTTGACTTGTATTCCCCATACAGAATTTCCTACTTAATTTTGGGACTCAGATTTCTGTGTTCTATGTTGGGCAGCATAGCAGAGAGAATGATTTGTTTGAAGCAATTGGAATTCTCCTACCGCAATTGGGGTTTGTTGTTTATTGTGAATAATTTGTTTTCTGTTTGAAAATCAGAATTCGGTGTTTGAAAACAAATATCTCAGCTATGTTTAGTTTGCATGATTTCAACGTGAATGGCAGGAAACTTCAAACCAAATTTGGTTTTTCTATGGGTAATGAAGAAGCAGAAGGTGAAATTCTTCCACCCTGCAATGAAAAACTCAACTAATAATTTTATTAAGATGCTACCAATACCCTGTCTCGTGCTCAAGATTTGTAACTCAACTAATATTTTTATTAAGAGGCTGTAAACACCCTGTCTCATGATCAAGATTCATGTAGCTCTCAAAAACATCTGTAGTGATATTGCTTCTGGTTTCGTTTCATTTGAGGGAAAAAAAACAGTGTCGACATTAATTAGTTCTGTTATATGGTTGTTTTATATACAATATTATTATCTTTATCTTAGTTAGTATTAGATTAATTTTGTGGTTTTATGTTGGTTGTTTAAATATAATATTATTATCATAGTCAGTATTTTTTTAGTTTGATAATGCTTAATATAGTTGTGGTAGATTTTATATTAATTTGAAATATAATTTTACGTAGATTTTGGCTGGTCGTATAACACATGTTCTTTTATTCCTATAGCTTCTCTATAATGTATAAGTGGGCCACCACCAATGTGTCTTAATATCACGCCTTTTCCATTATTTGTCCAAGTGCTTTCGGATTGAGGTTGTTGGATGATGCAACTTCAAGATTTTGTCATGATTGCTTTGACAAGTTTGCAAATTTATTGTCTGGATATATCTTGGTCTTATATTTTATTTTAGCCAAGCCATGAAGGGTGCCTTTTCTATGATGGTGGCTAGATTTATGCTCTTATTGATCCATATTCCTCGCTGTTAGCAACCCTGATGGCACTTGTGCATCTCCCTCCTTATTCGCGTCTTTATAAATTTGAATGAGTTGTTGAGGACAAACCAGCCTAATAGCCGTAGGTCCAGACAAAATTAGATATTAAGACTTCTTCAAAGCTGCGCAAGGATGTTACTGCATAACTCACAAGCATTGGGTTATCTTGAAAATGTTTGATCTAAAGGAGAGTGTGTGGAAGGATTTTGTGCTTATGAAGTGGAATTGAATTTAATATCATTCAGGGTAGCATTTTAATTTTGAGTAAGCGGGAGTTAAAATTTGTCCATGCTCAAGCAACAGGAAGAGAAAACATGATCGATTCATGGAATTTAAACCGTCTTGTATTATATATTTTTAAAAACAGAGAAAGACTTTCCTCCCCTTCCAAAGAGTCCTGACTTGGTATTGCTGGGAGATGGAATTTGGTATTGCACAGTAGTTGGTTTGGAAATATCTTTCTCATGTGAAATGTACAATGTGTTTAAATTGATTTAGAGAATGGTTGTATGCATTTTGTAATACAATATCATTTGATAGCAATAAAATGGTGACGTACAATTCATTTAGCATATAGAATTCTATCAAAATTAGTGGCTACACATTTTCAGCATAAAGTTTTGGTAAGATTCTCAATAATTCTTTCCAAAGA
Organism: Thuja plicata; assembly: GCA_018584345.1. Taxonomy (NCBI): domain Eukaryota; kingdom Viridiplantae; phylum Streptophyta; class Pinopsida; order Cupressales; family Cupressaceae; genus Thuja; species Thuja plicata. The sequence goes on along the minus strand of MU224292.1, from coordinate 41,719 downwards.
TTGTTTTGGAAATATTTTTGTTGATTGCTAAATATTACTTAGATGAATTCTTGACTATGTAAATAGCCTCCATCCATAGTAACTAATTGTGATAATTTGTATTTAAAAATGAATTAATGCCTTTGGATAATTCAACTAAATAATTCACAACTTTTAATGGAAGCTTCTATTTAAATTTTATCTAGATAATGAGATTTATCATTTTTAATCAAATCTCTATTGTAAATTTTTTGAAAAATTCTAAATATTCTATTCTAATAGAAATTTCTATTTTAAACTTTTTAACTCTTTTTTTATAAAATTACAAATCTTTTGATCTTCTTAACCATAATTTTTATATGAATAATACTGGTGATTTATTATTATTCATTGTACCATCATCACTAATTTTTCTTTCATTTATTTATTATTATAGTATGAATTTTTTAAATTTTGTTCAATATTGCTAATTTTCCTTGAAAATTAATTAGCACTATATTGTTATAATTTTCAAAGAGGAGAGAAATTGTGAAATTTAGATTTTGTTTGAAAGTTAAGTCCAACTTGACCTATAGTAATGATATTTGAATTCCATCACATTAATACTATTTGACCATCTCAAATTGGCATAATAATATGAAAGAGATGTCATGCCCACAAATTTTGTTAAGAAAATCTGTTAATTTTTTTAGTTTCCTTTTTCATTCATAAATTTCTATTCGGTACCTTCTCCAACACATTTCTTGTTCAGTGACAACATCTGTGATAAAACATTTGTAGGTACCAGACAAAACCAAAAGCACATTTCATAAATATCTATCATTCAAAAAAAAATTACTTACTATCAAGTTACAAGTTGTGCTAGTTGTAAGAGAGATAAGTGTCATTCAAACAACAGGTGAACATTCATATTTCATATCCATTATATCGAGTCCAAAATGACTCACTTTGTCAATAATACTCTATACTCCATGCTACTCTATATTGATTTGTTCCTGCTATAGTTTACCTTCAAGTGAATATTAAGATTATATATGTTACATATTGTTGTACATGCTTCATTAGCATCTAGTCTTATTAAAATACTATAGTTTATTAATTTCACGTTGCAACATTTGCTACTATAATTTATATTTCCTCTCCAAAAGATACACTTTAATAACAATAGTTTCTTACTAACTAGCTTTCAACAAATTACATTTAACTTTGGCAAGAATTTTGATGCCGTGCATCCTTTTTTGATTAAGACTCTCTAAAGTTTTTCACCCAACTGAGAGATATTAACCCTTCCTTTGGGTTGAAAACTTATCTAGTGACAACTCTCTCTATATGGAAAGTAGAACCAAGCAAGGCTGCAGAGGCACCTGGCAAAGCAGCAGGTTGGACTTTCCTTTTTAAGATCCTTTTGGAGTTGAGTTTTACACCTTGCATTCCCTTCTATGCTTTTGATTTTCTGATGAAGTTTGTTTATCCAATATTCTCAGGTCTGAAAGATGTCATTCATAGTTTTTTCAAGTGTGTGCTTGTTGCTCTTCACAACTTTCACTGGTTTATTCAGTTTCACACTCTCAAATACAGATGGTATCCTCTTTCTCCTTCTCGTCGCATTTCGATCTTGCAATTTTAATTACACCTTGTGTCTTCTATGCAGGGTTCCTTAACATCATCTATGGTGCCATTGATAACAAAACAGACGAGCAGGGCCTAGAATGGATTTCTGATTTCCCTTTCATTAAAGCTCGCCACATTTTCATTACCAGACCAACACAAGTCCACTACATGCAATTCTTGGGCACCGGTTATGGTACAACATATTTGCACCCATTGAAAGTCATTCCTTTCTCAAGTCCATGCCATCCGATGCCATGCCATCCCCTCTCATCTTTGATAGGTATGGCAGTGATTGGACAACTTGCAGTGAGATGGGACAGGCAATCTTCCGAATAACTTACAATATTTGGCTAGGCGCAAATATTATTTTGGCTGGGTGCAAATATTATTTCCATCTTGTTAGTTTATAAAGAATGATTATATTATCTCCCATGTCATTTTAGCCATTAATATCAACCAACCAACCTACCACCATAAACACACTCACCCACCAAAATTTGCTTAATAACTAGATAGTTTCAGATTATTTATTTTCTCAGTAGTGGCTTGGTTACAGACAGTTTAAGATTTCTTGCTGGGAAATACTTATCTATCTGGATTGGACCCTCTACTATCTCCTTCAAGCCATTCATTTCCAGCGATCCAATTTTAGTTATTAACAAGTAAAGTTCAACGTGAGAAATTTTCCATGGTTTTTGTTTAATGTGCAAAATGAATTTATTCAATCCTTCTATTTTATAAAGATGAATGAGACTATATTAATTTGGTTCAAGTTGGAATTATTTAAATAATGCACATAGCTAATTAAAGTCTTTTGTTTTAATTTCCTCTATATTTTTAATTTACTTGTTTGCCATCTTTATTAAGTTTTTGGTATTTTCCTTGGACCCTTTTAGCATTTGTAATGCATTCTTGTGTAGTAAAATCTATTAGAGGAGGACCCATCTATTGGGCTGCATAGTCTGAGTATTGATGAAGCCAAACCAGGGATTAAGAATGAAATGCCCAATAAAACAGTTTCTAGGACTTTTAGTGTGGTTTAAAAATGAGCTGCAACCATTTTAATAGGACTTTTTGTTTAATATTGATAACATGGTTGCAGTTAATAGTTTTACTTTTGGCTTTATCATTCTTACAATTATCAACTGTTGTTCTATTACAATAACTACAGTTACAATATTTTATTTTAATTACCACAATATAGAAGACTGTAATTTTTTATTTTTAATTACCACAACATAGAAGACTGCGTTGTAGGTGTTATTATTAACGAATAAATTTTTGCTTTGTTTAGTTTTAATTATTTGAAAAAAAATATTTTATAATGCTAATTTTTATATTGGGATTGAAAAATTACAGCTCTTTTGTGTGTCAGCTATCGCTCTCCATCGAACCCTGTCTTTTTCTATACCTCTCTAGGTATTTCATTTTAGAGTAAAATTTTAGACAAATGAGACTAAATTCATAAATTTTTAAGAAAGGAATAAGACAGATCATTTAAAATTAAATTTATTTATTTATTTTTTGGTTGGAGGATTCAGACCTGCGAGGCAACCCAGCGAGGCACGAAGCCTGGCACGATCCCAGCCTCATCCCTTATGGTGTCGGAGCCTTGCACTCGGCAAGACTTGATCCCTAGTGGGCTCGTGAGCCATTCAACTTCACTAGTAGACCAAGGGCCCATTGACAATTAAAAATTATTTTCACTCCCCTACTTTGAAATAAAACAATACTTCTACTCAATTTTTTTACTTATTATTCAATGTTCTACTATTTCAATCGAAAAGAACTTAAATTTATTTGAAAATTTTATTGTTGTGTATTTATATTTCAATTCATAAGTTATTCATAATAGAATTTATTATTGAGTTTTATTTTTGTATTTACTTTTACTTCAATAATTATGCAATCAATAGTTAATTAGATATTAATAAAAAAATGCAAATTATTTTTTTATTCAAATTTTTTTTTAAATAAACATCTTTTTGTTTTTTCACCTATTACATTGCTCTAACCCAATGCATGGGTTCTAAGTTACCTCAAAGTCACTTATAAACCTAAATCCAACTTAATTAGGCTATTTTGTGCACACTAGGTGCCATTTCACCAATTTTCCCTATTTGACTTACAACCACAATGTTTGGGTCTTATGATACAACTTATCACAACCAAATACAACATTTAAAAATAAACAAGCCTAATCCAAAAATAAAATCACCCTAATACAAAACTTGAGAAGGCTTTCCAAACCAAAATGTGAAGGTTGAACAATTCCAACCTCTAGATAATCCTGCACCATGATCCCTCTGAACAAAATAAGTTAAGTTATATCATGAGATAGTAATCAAGAATGTATTCCAAGCTTGTTGAATTAAGATTGTACAACCCATGTAGCCTCTACTTCAAGGAGGTGTTTCCATTTTATGAGATTTTCCATATACTCCCATGTCTGGTCTTCTTCTTCACTTTGGAGTCCAGAACCTTTTCTTCTTGTGGCTTTCTCTTGGGTGGCAAGGGTACATCAACAATGTCTTTTCCTATATTAGAAGTGTTCTCAGTCTCCTCTGGCATAGGACCTTTGTACTTGACCAAATATTATACATTAAAAATAGGTGATATTGCTAAATGTGTAGGTAGATCTATTCTGTAAGCATTCACTCCATATTTGGCTTGGATTTTAAAAGTTCCTATCCTCCTCATCTATAGTTTTCTAGGTACTCCTTTCTTCAATCTAGATTTTTTTAAATGTGTCATAACCAGGTCTCCCACTTCAAACTGCAACTCTTTCTTCTTTTCATCAACTTTGGATTTAAGTCTCTAAGTGGCTTCTCTGAGGGTTTTCTTCACATTATCATGCACCTCTTTCATTGATTTTGTGAAATACTTTGAATGTCCATCTCTATGCTCCATACTTCCTAGGCCTTTGAGCCCACAAACACCCCTAGGATGTGTTGGTTCTCTTTCTTACAATCCTCAATCCTAAAAGAGAAAGTGGGAATTAAACCTAGGGATCTTCACCTCATTCACAAAGTCTGCATCATCAATAGTTTGAGGATAATAAAAGCCAACATTAACAGGGTCCTATGACCTTCTTCACTTTGATTTCCACACACTCAGGAGGGTTTTCCTAATAACATGAATATGCACATATAATAAACCTCTTGCTATACAACACTATGCAGACACACAACTGTGGATAGTTCTCAGACTTGTAGGGAATATGCATAAAAAATTCTACCAATCTTATGCAAGCTCCCACTTGCATTAAGTGTGTTGAAAACTAGATAAATTATCTTTACATAAATAAACATGAAATTAAAGGGATATGTAAATATTTGAGATGCTTCTGAAAGTACTTCTACGCTCATACAGATTAGTGCCTTGCATTGGGTTTACAAAGTCAAATATACAACCATGATAAAATCCATATGAACAAAATCTCAACCAACCATATTTCAATAGGTTACTGCCTTGCACCAACAAACCTACTTATATCATCACAAGTTCTACTTATGAATCTAATTCTTGTATTCAAGCTCACAAATACTTTCTCTCAGAATTTAACTCTTCCCTTAGAAGAGACCCATGAACATGTATTACAAAACACACAACAAATGTGCAGACAAATTCCAATATCCTTAATATTCAAATTTGTATAAGTCTGAATACAGTCACTTGATACCATTGTTGTTCAGACAAAGAAACTTAGTCCTTTCCTGGAAAGAGATCAATGCTGAAACAACACAACCACACTGAGATTTGTAGAGATGAATTGAAGATCCTGAATACATTCAATTCAAATAGTATAAATGTACAGAAATGAAGACAAATCTATGATAATAGCAGTTAACCTGCACTAATTGGTCTACCATTATTCATAAAAAAAAATTAACTAGAACATACTGCATCTACAACCTACAAGTAAGAGAAAACTAACTGTACATACTTGCAAATAAAAATTTTAGAATTGGAAGCTAAAATTGGAACCCCTGTACAATGGAGTAGATAGAAGATATAGGGAAAGGGAAAACAAAAATCAACCCTAACTGACACCTGTCTATATGCAAGAAACTTTTGCAAATATCTCCCTTTCTCTAAAAATTGATTTGATTTCCTCTGTGTAACTATCTTTGATTTGCCATCATACTTGTTTAAACAAACTTGATTCTGCACTCAAAATGATTGCAATAATGAAATCCTTATCCTGAGACCTTTCCAACAATATATGACACTTGCCATTTCTATAAAGATCTGACCACTTAACCATTAAAATAAATTTCCTTTCCCATGCACATTCAGCTGAAATTGTTGAATCTGCATAGCATCATAGTTTGGACTATTGATTAAAATCTGCATTTTATTGCATAAATATTACTTTATCTCATTTCTGCATATTGTACCCAGAAATCACCTGATTCTGTTGTGTGTCTCTATCTAATTGGCTCTACTTGACCTTTATAACTGCGTGACTAACCACAAGCGATTATGTCATGCACTCGTTACACTAACTGCTACCACCTTCTAACCATCATGAGTGTGCGACTAACCGCCAGTCGCACACCCACTGGTTAACTTCTTGACCACTTCCCTACCTCGCGAGTGCATAACTAACCACTCTCCTGCTTTGCAACTGCTTGACTAACCACTACATGTCAGCATCTCGCACAATCACAACTATTTCCTCCAATCTATACTCCTCTTCTGCGAGTGCGTGACAAGATGCCACTTGTCCATCTGTTGCTATATCAACACCACCTGTGTGCCACCTCACCTGTATTTTTTTTTTGTTTTAGTGGGCACACTCCCCAAGGAACCTCTTGCGCGCGCTCATGGAGAGCCTACTGGTCATTCTTGAAATCACTATACATGCCCTTTTTCTTTTAAACATTGGTGAAGTCCTTCACCCCACCAATGTGGGACTAAACATTTGCAAGTTTTAAAGTCTTACCTATTTTTGCACCCAAAATTTGGGGCCCACTACCTTCTGCATGTCACTGGCTAAGGGGCTCGTCAGTGGGCCTCTTGGCTCTTATTCAAACTATAAGCGAAGTGCTTGCATATAAAAACCATTCAAAACCCTACCCCCAACCAATGTGGGATATATGTATCTATGTTTTCTATGCCAAAATGTGGAGATCCTTCCATTATAAACTCCAATGTAGACCTTTCAAAGTATTATCCTCTGTGTAGGTTACCAACTTCCAATGGTTTTAAAACCTTTTAACATCTTTGTCTTATGCTCTGCGCACGTCTCCTTTTTGTTTCTGCAATTTCACTTGGCTCAAGCCTCCATCCTCTATAGTTTCTACATAGACCCTTGGCAACCCACGCAAGGTCTCTTCTTTACAAAAATACGCATCCCCATCTCCTTCTACTATGCAATACATTTTGTTTTGAATGTTTTTCTGCTATGCACTGATCTTCCAT
>MU224292.1:16071-34652 GCA_018584345.1 Thuja plicata | reverse complement strand
CATAGACCCTTGGCAACCCACGCAAGGTCTCTTCTTTACAAAAATACGCATCCCCATCTCCTTCTACTATGCAATACATTTTGTTTTGAATGTTTTTCTGCTATGCACTGATCTTCCATTTGGTTTCCATGGCCTTTGTGCAGGGTTTTATTCTCTTCAATCACACGTTGCGCAGACTGCAAAGTTGCAATAGGTGGGCTCCTTCTTTGTCTTCTGTGCAAATCCATTTGTTTACGCCTACCACTTGCCTTGGCTTGGAATATGTAAATGTTTTATAAAACACCTCCAGCATGCGTTGGCTACTTTTCTTTGTTTTGGGTATTTGGTCTTAACACCATTGCACTGCATTTATTCAGAAATTTGAAATGCCTCCTTTATTAGAGAAAGTTTCTTCACATTTATTTGACTTGCACTCGTCACCTCATGCTAATGCGCAGACTTAAGCTAGCATTTGCATTTTGTTCTCTTCATTCATTTCCTTTTAAATGCACAAGAATTTGCTCCTTCCTTGCTGGCCTTCATCCTTGGTTTATACCTGCCAATGGTATTTTCTCCATCCTCTTGTAAGTAACAAAATCAATCTCTAACATTTATGCATCTTAATGAACGCACATAATGAGAACCTACCCACATCAATCTAGAGGACTAACCAAATGACCCCATATGACCTCTGGAAAAGGCCCCATCAAAATTTACATTCAGAGATCGTCATCGAGAATGAGCACTCACTGAAGCATGAAGAACAAGTCTCTAAAATGATTCAGCCTCATTTGGAATCGAGCACAAGTTATCAAAAACTGAACTTAATCATTCTGAAACATTGACAAAAGTAGATGTACAAACTACATAAATTGCCTCTGGATTTTCCATTGTAAGAAATATAAATCATGTCTTGAAGCCTTGTCACTACATGTGGGATAACATTCATATACAAAGAGCATAATCGATCAACATATTTATTACAACGTTCAACCAGCGCCAAAATATTAACTTACAAAGTCAGCCTCCTAGGAAACTTTAATGATGCATTTATTGACATTTGAATAAATCTTATTCAGATCAAACTTCACAAACCCATAAGATGAACTGCTTATGGTCTGGAGGGTGGTAATTTGATTCAATTTCACATAGAGAGAAAAAATGCTCCATTTGATTGTTTTGCCAGTCAACCGGTCATTTATTATTGTTTCTCAAAGTCAGCCACTTAACAACTTTCTTAACTCAAATTCATTGAAATTGCAAAAAATGGATTTGGAATGGGGTGCGAAAAGTGGTCAAACAGATTGTCAATAGTCTAAAAATCTTTAGTAAGGTACATTTCCAAGTTTTTAATGTAGGGGAACAATCATCTTCTCATATCCTTGAATTGGGTACAAATTTCAAGACCTCAAAGTATGACATTTCAGAATTCTGCATTTTAGCATTCAGAGAAACAAAAAAAAATGCAAACGGAATGACTTTAGCAAACTATGCAAACAAGCTCATGGGGCTCTAAAAATGGTCAAAGAGATTCAATGTCATGCCTAAAACATCCTAGAACACTCCATTATATCATTCCTATCCATCCGGTCAAAGGTAAAAATTGTCAAAGTGAGTCACTTGATAAAACTGGGAAATGTGCAAAATGCAGATTTAGGTAAACACCTCCAAATGACTATCTTCAAAACACATCAAAACTGAATTCTGAGGGCTGAGACCCACTTTAATAGCTTAATGAAAAGTGTTGAACCCACTCTCCAAGTGGTTTCTCCTAGAAAACATCAACCCTCTTTTTGCTTGCATTCAAAGTAGGCCTTCTCCGCAACTTTTTAGAAAATAAATCAGATTTTTCTTCTCGACTCTAAAACCGGGTTCCTTATTGAAAAATCAAACACCACACACAACCAAAATAAAATCAACTATACAACATGCACACTATTTACAAATGGCCTCAAACCCTTTCACAACTAAAATTAGTATTTACCCCTATCAAAAATCTGATTTTCATTTCCATGCATCAAAGGTAAACTGAAATCATCACTTTCATCTGCTTGATTTAACACACTACCAAAAATCTTCAGCACATCACATAAAAAACAATTAACTTACTATTAATAGGCATTGGAAAATCACAAAGGTACTGAATGTGTTGATCATTATGAAACATAAAGTTAGCATACTCTTTACAATTTTTAACCAGCTGAGGAGAAACATATTCTGATTCCACCACACAGCTCGAAACATGTTGACTTACTTCAACACATGCTTGGAGATCAAAATAAATTTCTCAAGTTCAACTTATGAGTATCACACAAGCATTCAAGAAAATCACTATGAACTAGAACTTGTGGCTTCAGATTTAGTTTATCATGAGAAACATCAACATGTTGAATTGGAAAAAGATAAAGACTCACTTTCTATCGGATAACTAATATGTCAGGTTGCTGACTTATTTCAGTATCTTTAAAAAATAATGTATCAACACTTTCTACATCCCATTCTTGCAAAAATGAACATACCTATGGTTGAAGCAAATAATCTGGTGTAAAATTAGAAACCTCTCACAGCTTCACATAAAACATTTCAAAATGTGGTTCCAATAAATCAGCAAGCAATTCATTATACATATTCTCATCTTGGCACACATCTCCTTGATATAAATCATTGTTATAGGAAGTATTATCATATTTAGTTGTTTCCTCTTGACAAAACATTGATCTCATACCATTAACAATATCACAACTATCAATTTTAACATCAAATAAGCTGACATCCATTTCTGGTTCAAATGCAAAATCAGATTTAATCACCATATCATAGGAGATACTTTCCTAAAAATTCTCATAGGCTGGTTCATACAAATCTAACATTGACCCAGCAACAGTAAATTCATATTCATTTTCATGGTCTAGAGCATCCATAATTTCAGATTTATGACTGAGACCATCCTCTACATTATCAAAATTATTTATGGAAAAATCATGAATAGAAAACAATGTTCATTTGATAAGCTGGCATAATGTTATCTAAGGCTGGAAGTTTACACATTGAAGGAGTTTCAAAAAAAAATTTAGATACCACTGTCTCATACTTTGGCTCATAAAAATCCTTATGCCTCTTAGAATCAACAACTTCACATGACAAGTCATAGGATGCAAGCATACAAATTGAAAAATTTGTACTATCATCATTATTAGCTGAAACAAAAGAATTCATCTCTATTTTAGACAAATCAACATCTTCACAATCATCTCCAACACCTGACGAGTCTTCATCCTCTTCACAAGGGTGCATATAAACCATCATATTATCTTGAGAGAAATCAGGGTCATTCTAGCACCATGAATCCTCTTCCTCAACCAATTTCTCATACATATCCTCACTATCAGCATCACAAAATTCTGATAGGAATTCATCATTTGAGGCTTCAACATCATCATCTAATGAAAAACCTGCCCCCTCTTTACTTTCATAATTTTGTTTTGAACCATAATTTAAATCATGGTTTGTAAAATCAGTAGGGACAAAAATATCTTGACATTGATCTTCATTTCTTGATCCACACCTATCTATTTGATTTGATACATTATGACAATGATCCCTACTAGATGGGAAACCCCTTGGGATGATTCCACACCTTAAATTATTTTCAATATCTATTGTTGTCATAAAAGCGTGATGCAAAGTCTTTGGCTCTTTTTCTCTTAATAAGTAGCTCATATTTTTATGAAATGCCCCTAAATAAACAACCAAACAAACAACATCATTTGGTCAAATATTCATTGGGATCTGACCCAATACTTTTGCAAATATGATATTGAAAGGAGGAACCAACTCACCATTCTTTATTTGTATCTCAATGAAATTCTTTATCACTGCAACTGGATTAACCTTTTCACCAAAGTGCTCCAAAAAATATGATCTTAACTCTTCCCACGAAGAGATAGAACATTCTGGCAAAAAAGAGAACCACCATCTTGCATCATCTACCAAAGAATGGATAAACAACCTGATAACGCTATCCTCATATTCAATATCAAAATCCTCAATTAAGTCTATGAACTTTCTACAATTCTTTTTAGCATTCTCCTCTCTCCCACCACTGAATTTTAGAAAATTTTCTTTTATTTCGGGTGGAAAAGTATTTGGATAACCATGAATACCTTCAAAATTTAGAGTTGGATACAACTTACTGTTGAAACTCTATCTACTACACTATTGTGACATCCTATTAGGCATAATTACATTTAAAAGTATGAAAGGCTTGAAAATTTTTACTATATATTTCTATTTGCACATAACTTCAAAACACAATCAATCATGACATGGTTACCAACTCCTTCTTTCTTTCATTTGGATTAGTGTTGACCACTTCATAGGGAAAAGTTTAACAAATGATTTTCATCGAACATTAATTATCCAATGAAAAACAAAATACCTAGATGTATTGTAGTGGCTGCAAAATGCTAGATCGGAAGTTGCCTTTACACCTTCCACTAAATCTTTTGTAGATTTTCCACCTCTTTTTAGAGGATAGAAATCTTGAACAATTGAGACAAACCCAACTCAAATTCTCCTCAAAATTTGTATTTAAACTTTCTGATTTTCATGATGGGGGAGCACTACATTTTCATTGATTCTTCCATTGGTGTCCATTCCTTAGAAACTTAGAAGCTCACCCTACTTTTCTTTTGGATGCTACTTCATCTTAGGATCTTGTGACTGCCTTTCTCATGTTGTATTTATTTGAATTAGATCTTTCATTCAGCACTACTGTAAAGACTAGAGTCACCACCCAATACAAATTGGGAAATATATTATGACAGTTTGCAAGGACAAACTCTTTGTAAAATCACCTTTACAAGAAAAAAATGATTCCTCACAAGACATCAATTCTTGGACAAAATATCAGACAAAAAAAATATCTCTCAAACGCCACAACATGAAAAACAACTTTTCAACTCTATGCAATATTGGAAAGATTTAACTGGACTAAAAATCAATAAGGCAAGGAGAAAGATCAACTTAAACCTTATTAACTATGCAATTAAAACAACATTCCCTAATAGAGTCGTCATTATGTTAGTACGACTCAGATGGGAAAACTCAACTGAAATTTCATTCAACTTTAAAACACTAGAGATTCTAGGCAAAGTTCAACAATCTATTGCATCTCTTATTCCCTAGTAGAGTCGCCTTTTATGTTGGCTCTTTTTCTTGCAACCCTCAATCTTAAAAGATAAAGTGGGAATTATATCTAGGGATCTTCACCTGATTCACAAAGTATGCATCATCAATGGAATGAGGACAAAAAAAGGCAACATTAACAAGGTCCTATGACCTTCTTCACTTTAAGTTACACACACTCAGGAGGGGTTTCCTAATAACATGAATCTACACATATAGTAAGCCTCTTTCTCCATAACACTATGCAGACATGCAATTGTGGATAATTCTCAGACTTGTAGGGAATAGGCATTAAAAACTCTACCAATCTTATGCAAGCTCCCAACTTAATTAACTGTGCTGAGAACTAGATAAATTATCTTTACATAACTAAACATAAAATTAAAGGGATTTGTAAATATTTCAGATGCTTCTAAAAGTACTTCTACACTCATACAAATCAGTGCCTTGCATTGGGTTTACAAATTCAAATATACATTTATGATAAAAATCCATATGAACAAAATATCAACCAACCAACTTTCAATATGTTATTTCCTTGCACCAACAAACCTACTTATATCATCAAAAAGCTTTACTTATGAATCTAATTCTTGTATTCAAGCTCAAAAATACTTTCTCTCAAAATTTAACTCTTCCCTTAGAAGAGACCCATGATTATGTATTACAAAACACACAACAAATGTGCAGAAAAATTCCAATGTCCTTAATATTCAAATTTTTATAAGTTTGAATACAGTCACTTGAGACCATTGTTGTTCAGACAAGGAAACTTAGCCCTTTCCTAGAAAGAGATGAATGTTGAAGCAACACAACCACACAGAAAATTGCAGAGATAAAATGAAGATCCCGAATACATTAAATTCAAATAGTCTAAATGCACAAAAATGGAGACAACTCTATAATATTATTAGTTAACCTACACTAATTACTCTACCATTTGTTTATAAAAGAAAATTTATTACCAAAACATACTTCATCTGCAACCTACAACTAAGAGAAAACTAACTGTACAGACTTGCAAAGAAAAATTTCAGAATTGGAACCTAAAATTGGAACCCCTCTACAATGAAGAATGCATAATATATAGAGAAAGTGAAAAATGTAATCAACCCTAACTGACACCTGTTTATATGCAAGAAACTTATGCAAATATCTCCCTTTCTCCAAAAACTGATTTGAATTCCTCTATATAAATATGTTTGATCTGCAATCATCCTTGTTTAAACAAACTTTATTCTGCACTCAAAAGGATTGCAAAAATGAAATCCTTATCCTAAGAACTTTCCAACAGTATATGCCACTTGCCATTTCTGAAAAGATCTGACCACTTAACCATTAAAACAAATTTCCTTTCCTGTGCACATTCAGCTGAAATTTCTGAATCTGCTTATCATCATAGTTTGGACTATTGATTAAAATCTACATTTTGTTGCACAAATATTACGTTATCTCATTTCTGCACAATCTTCCTAGAAGTCACCAGATTCTACCATGTGTCTCTATCTGATTGGCTCTACTTAACCTCGGTGATTGCGTGACTAACAAAAAGTGGTACTTAACCTCAGTAACTGTGCAACTAACCAAAAGTGCTTATGTCACGCACTCGCAACACTAACTGCTACCACCTTCTAACTGTCGTATCTACATGAATAATCGCCAATTGTACACTCACCAGTTAACTTCTTGACCACTTCCCTGCCTCGCGAGTGCATGACTAACAACCATCCTACTTCATGACTACATGACTAATTGCCACATGTTAGCATCTCATGTACTCGTGAGTATTTCCTCTGATCTCTACTTCTTTTTCATGAGTGCGCGACAAGTCGCCACCTGTCCATCCACTGCTACATCATCAACTCTTGTGTGCCACCTCACCTACAAAATTTGTTATCATCATAGTGGGCATGATTCCCAAGGCATTATCTATGCACACTGGAAATCCTCCTACTCATTCTTCAAGTCACTATACATGCCCTTTTTCTTTTAAACATTGGCGAAGCCCATCACTCCACCAATGTGGGACTAAACATTTGCATTTTTTAAAGCCTTACCTATTTTTGCACCCAAAATTTTGGACACACTACCTTCTGCATGCCACTGGCTAAGGGGCCTGCTAGTGGGCCTCTTGGCTCTTATTCAAACTATAAGCCAAGTGGTTGCATATAAAAACCCTTCAAAACCCTGCCCCAAGCAATGTGGGATATATGTATCTATGTTTTCTATGCCAAAATGTGCAGATCCTTCCATTACAAACTTTAACACGGACCTTTCAAAGTATTATTCTCTGCACAAGTTCCCAACTTGCAATCATTTTTAAAAAATTTAACATCTTTGTCTTATGCTCTATGTAAGTCTCCTTTTTGATTTTACAATTTCACTTGGCACGAGCCTCCAACCTCTGTGGTTTCTACATAGGCCCTTGGCAATCCACGCAGGGTCTCTTCTTCACAAAAACACGCATCCCCATCTCATTCTCCTATACAATACATTTTATTTTGAATGTTTTTCTGCTATGCGTTGGTCTTCCATCTGGTTTCCATGGCCTTTGTGCAGGTTTTTAATATCTTCAATCACATGTTGCGCAGACTGCAAAGTTGCAATACGTGGGCTCCTTCTTTGTCTTTTGTGTGAATCCATTTGTTTACACCTGCCACTTGCCTTGGCTTGGAATTTGTAAATGTTTTCTAAAACACCTCCACCATGCACTGGCTACTTTTTTTTTTTTTGGGCATTTGGTCTTAATACCATTGCGCTGCATTTGTTTGGAAATTTTAAATGCCTCCTTCCTTAGACCATGTTGCTTCCCATATCTTTGAATTGTGTTGGTCACCTCATGCCAATGCACAAACTTAAGCTAGCATTTGCATTTTTTTATCTACATTCATTTCCTTTTAAATGCGTAGGCATTTGCTCCTTCCTTGTTGGCCTTCATTGTTGGTTTATACCTACCAAAGGCATTTTCTCCATCCTCTTGTAAGTAACAAAATCGATCTCTCACATTTCTGCATCTTAATGACAGAACATAATGAGCAACTGCCCACATCAATTTGGAAGACTAACCAAATGACCCCATATGACCTCTAGAAATGGCGAGCATACAATTTTAAATACCACAATTCATTGTACAAAGTTGAGTTATATGATGATTTCTAAAACAAGGAACAGACAATTGTTTGAGATGATAATTTCCTTAAATAAGCAAATAGGTGCATTCAAAATCTTTGAGAAACCCATTTAAGAAATTCCTTACAAAGTATCAAAATTTACATTCAGAGATCAGCATCAGGGATGAGCACTCACTAAAGCACGAAGAACAAGTGTCTAAAAGGATTCAGCCTCATTTAGAATCGGGCACAAGTTATTAGCAACTGAACTTAATCATTCTGAAACATTGACAAAAGAAGATGTACAAACTACATAAATTGCCTCTGTATTTTCCCTTGTAAGAAATAATAGAGGGACAATTAAATTTTTTTAACATCTCTAAGCTCCAGGAGGTTAACAATTCAGATTTCTACCCCCATCACAAAGGACAATAACACCTACCAACACTTCCAGTCATTCATGATTATAAGATGTTTGGAACAATGATTTTTTTTTTTTTTTAATTCTTTAAGAAAGGTGTTAAGAGTTTGACTCTGTGAGTGAACCAATCTTCTCATTTGTCAAGAATGAGGTCATCCATTATATATATTTTAGTTGGAGGAATGATCATTAGATTGCTCAAAATCAGAGTGGCACAACATCAACATGATGGAATAGTCATTTGGAATTGGGGAATCAGTTGGAGCACAAACGTTGTTAGACATCATATGACTTATAAACAATTTGAGATCATCAAAGGAAATACTTATAAAGAGTTCATACAATGTCATATGACCCATCCCATGGATAGTCATCCAAGGATCATTCTTATGTGCATCCAATCTAACTATGTTTTGAGAAGTTGGTATTGCAAACCTTAACATCCGAGAACTACATTGGTACACAAACATCGTGATAGGTAATTGTTACAAAATATTGATGGACTTGTGAATTCCATGTTGACACCATGGAGAAAAAAGTATTCAACTACCTTAATTGGGACCCTAGTATCAACATGAAGATTTAAAGAACACTTGTGGGAAAGCATTTCCAAGCAAGGGAGATAGTAATGTCCCCAACCAAAGGTTAGTTTGTTGAGACTATTTGAATTCAGGAAGCCTCCTATGAAGACAAATTTAGAAGTGAGTTATGGGGAGAGGTTAGTGTACTCATGTCAATTGTATGAAGATCTTGTAAAACTACATGTTTCTCCTTCAAAAGAGCCCACAACCTAGGTGGGTGTCCCTCCTTGCCTTGGACAAATTCAACCCCTTCAGATTGTTGTCTACAAACTCCTCACAACACCAACAATTACTCCTTCAATCACTCAACATCTCACTCCTATTTCCATGTACTCTTGATTCCTATCAAATGGGTATGTAGTGAATTTTGTGGGACTTCAAATATTATGTTGGAATTGGTTTTGTGTGAGGTGTTTACATTCATGTTTTGTCATTAATGTCAACATATGTTTCAGTGTATCTCAGACAGACTAGTTATCACTAGAATAGGGAAGGCTAGCAGAAGTGTACAGACATTGTATGGGCTTTCAAATCATGTGAGCATGGAGATGTATACAAGGATGCATAATGATCTTGTATCTAAGGTTGCTTGGCTTGATCTGATTGTTGGAATAAGTTACAGTTGTTTTTGTGAAGATTGGGTATAGAACACTAATAGAGAATTATGATAGAGTTTGTCTCTGAGTTTTAGAGATAACTTGGATACAAGCATGAGTTATGATTTGCGAGCTTAAGCCATGGTCGAAGACATGTTAGAGAATGTTACTTGTGATTTTTGGGTCGCTATGTTCTTGGTGATGTCAGTTGAAGCGTGTGATCTTGCGAAGATCTATTTGTGGCTGATTATTGCAATGAAACATGTTTAGAGGATGGAAAGCATGGATTACAGATCTTGGAGTATAATTGATGAGTTGTAATTGATTTTTACTTGTGTTAGGTACCATGTGTATCTTAGCAAGGGTCTATATAATTTTTTGTTCGTTGGGGAAGTCTTAATAGGCCGACCTAATTGTTCGTTGTAAACTTGTATAAAGAAGAGTTGTTTCTTTATGAGTTAAGTATGGTTGTGAAGTGTAAAAGTTGTGAACTTGTATTTATCAAGTACGCTTGATGTAGAGAAGAGGTAGTGATTGTAATGAACTTCATTGGAACTGTTTAAGAAAAGAAAGTTCCTATACGTTAGTTCACTGATTACTGTTACTCCTATATCTATATTTCGGATAGTGAGTCTAGAAGGTGGATTTAACCTTCACATTTGGGTAGTGTGCATGGGGAGTGAGCCTTTTTTTTTTATCTTGATTCTTAACAAGCTCTTTCCTTTAATAGGGACTATGTACTATATATAATAACCAGCTCCTAACAATGCTAAATCTCCTAACATGGATACAAAACTTTCAGTGCATTATTTGTGGGTACTAATTCCCATCAGGGTTTATTCCCTTAATAGGCTTTTCTTGACAACAATTTCTTGTGTTATGGTGTTACATTTGATGTGTTCAAATTTCCATTGAGTATTTGGTTTATAAAGTTTATGTTTAATTATTTGGCGTGGGTGCTAACATGTGGCAGACTGACAGTTGGCAAGGCAAAGTAGGATGGTGAGGTGGAAATGGTCCCAACAAATTAGGTGGTGCCACATGGCATAGGCAGAAAGATAAGTGGTGGGACCAAAAAACTAGGAGGTGACACATGGACAGTGATAGGTCCTGACTGGGGGAAAAGAGATGTTAAGGGACAATGAGATTAGGAAGGATCCAGTGGTTGTCATCATCGCGTGAAGGAAAGACGTAGGGAAGATATGCATTATGCGATGTCGAGATCTTTCCATGTGTCTAGCTTGGCGGTAAGAAGTGTGGGGCCTACACAGGAGGGGTAAGGGATAGGTGATTCTAAGGCCCAATGGGGAGCAGCCACCTGGACGTCAGTGGAGTTTGACCGGGCTTAAGTAATATTTTTTACTTGATGCCCACATGATTAAGACAAAGATCAATGGCTGTGTTTTAAAGTATATAAAGGTTTGAATTTGGGTAGTTGATTGGGATATTCGCGCCACCTGTGGCCATTAGAACTATATATTTAAATATTAAAATATATTTCCAAGTGGTGGCACTGCCTTCCAAATCACAAAGGCATTAAATGGATAAATCTAATCTTTTGGATCAATTTTCTGAAGTTATAGGATGCTGAAGGGATGTTTTCTAGTTGACTATGGTTTCATTGATGTCATGTGGTGATGAATTAGGTTTTATGTTCAGATTTGTATACTTTCTAAAAACCCTAATCTGCTACCTATTATTTCCGCATTAATGTTTGTTATTTTCCCTAGTCATGTGGGTATGCAGATCAGGTTGTATTTCAAATCTTTTGAAGAAAGATTAGGTCAGTGGAGAAAGAAGGATAAGTATGAATCAAATGCAAAAGGACAAATGTCAATTAGATATCATTTTTAGGGTTTCTTTTTATTATGTGTATGTTTATTTTCTGTTTTTTAAGGGTTCTCATTTCTCTGCAAGAATTTAGAGCAGGTTCCAAGTGTAGTTCCTCTGTAAATATTTATTCCTTTTCTCTTCATAAAGGGTGTTTTTAGTTTCTTCCTGGTCCCATAGAAGGACATCATTGTAATAGCAAGTTTTATGAATGAAATTTTAGTGTAGTTTTTTTGTTATCAAGTTGTCTCCATTTGATTTATGAATCATAGAGACTAAGGCATCAAGGGTCTTTTGGTTTTTTCCATTGTTGATTAGCAATGGAGTCATTTAAAGGATGGCTATGATTTAGGATTTGTCTTCAGATATGTATGGGTTGGGGTATCAAGCGTATGTCAACTTATCTTTTAGTGGATGCTGATTAATGTATTGTCTATTCTAGGGTCTTTTCCAAGGCGAGAGTTAAATACTTTGAGTAGGTAATTGCATGTTTAAATACACAGGTGAATCCACAAGTAGAGCTTGATTAATGAGGGTATGTTTGATATAAGACATTAGACATATTAGACTGTGTTGTCTTCTTTATCCATAATATTCTTTGCAATGTTATGTTTGACTCTGTTGTCCATTGGATAAGGCACTAGTCTATGAGAGATCTAGGGTATTTCAGATATCCATTAATCAAAACATAATTGAAAATCATTTCCCTTTTATGTTGTTTGGAAGAGATAGAGTAGTTCTAGTTTTCAAAAATAGTCTATGCAAGTGGGATACTACATAAGATTTGATAAAACTTTAAGGTACATGTTACCCATAGGTTTGAAAGCTATTCCACAGTTATGTATTTGCAAGCTATTATTTGTCACAAAGGAGTTATGTGTGTGCAAATTAGGTAGTGCCCACCAGAGTGATGTGGAGCTCAAAGTGTAGAAGGTCTTTGAACCTTTTCAATGTTGGCTTTCTCTTGCCTCCTTTATGTCAAGGGTGTTGAATTTGTGTCCTAGGTTTGTAATCCCACAGCCTGGTCTTAGAATCTCATCTAGGAAAGGAGAGTGCAAGAAAAAGAACTAACAAGTCAGTCATTAGGTCTCATCAGGTACTAAGTCAAGAGGTAATGTGTTTGAACTAAATACTACAAAGGCTACTTGTTTTGTTGCGAATATTGATGACAGTTGGTTATGCATAAAAGGTTTTGTCATATAAATTTTGATAACATTGTGAAAGCAAGTATGAAAAATGTAGTCAAAGATTTACCAAAAATTGTGAAGCCCTCTAACACCATGTGTAGATAATATGTGATGGGGAAACAAACTAGGAGTAGTTTTCAGAGCACATCTTACTCGACAAAGGGGGAGCTGGATCTGGTACATACAAATCTCTGTGGCCCTACAAGAACAAGATCTTACTATGGAGAAATGCATTTTATACTCTTTTTTGATGATTATTCTAGGATGATGTGGGTTGCATTTCTTAAAGAGAAGTATGAAGCTTTTGATAAGTTTAAGATTTTCAAAGAAAAAGGCAAGAATGAATCAGGTCTGAAAATAAATTTTTTTGGGTCAGATAGAGGTGGAGAGTTTACATCAAATATGTTTAATACCTATTGCGAAGAGCATGGAATATACAGATAAACATCAGCTCCTAGGACACCACAACAGAATGGGATTGCAGAACGAAGAAATAGAACTATATTAGATGATGCCAAAACTATGTTGTTTGAAGGAAATGTGTCGCATGTGCATTGGAGAGAAATAGTTGGTACCATAGTCTACACTTTATAATTTAAATCAAATAAGGTACTAATAAGAAACCTTATGAACTTTGGTTTAATCATGCTCCTACTGTAAAATGTGTCAAACCATATGGTAGTAAGTGTTATATCAAAGGGGATGATGAGGCAGGAGAATTTGATGCTAGGAGTGATGAAGGAATTTTCCTTTGGTTATTCTACTAAGAGAAAGGCTTACAAATGTTTCAATCTAAGATTGAGGAAGTTAGTTGAAAGTGCTAATGTGAGATTTCATGAGAGGTTTCAGATTCTGGAAAGAATGTATTATTGTAATAAGATTAGAGAGAACAGGGAGGTTGCTGAAAGACAAGAGTAAACTCTTGAGGTTGCTAATGAAATTGAGGTATGCTTGAATGATTGTAGTAAGAGTCCAAAGACACCAAGGCATATAAAGAAAAAATATCCTAAAAAAAAATTATTGGTCAAATAAATAAAGGAATGATGACAAGAACTAGAATGAGAAATGAGATTTGTTTGATTTTACAAGTAGAACCAAAAACTATTGATGAGGTATGTAGAGATGAATCTTGCACTAAAGAAATGCACGAAGAATAGAATCAGATAGAGAAAACAACACTTGAGAATTATTTCCAAGACCTAAGGACAAGATTGTTATATGGACTAAATGGGTTTTCAGAAACAAAATGAATGAAGAGGATATGGTTTGCAAGTTGAAAAGGAATTATATGGACTGAAAAAAACACCTAGAGCATGGTGTGCTCGATTGGATAAGTATCTACTACATCTTGGTTTCAGAAAAGGTAGTACAAACATTAATTTGTATTTTAGAACTCGTGAACATGGAATCTTTATTGTTGAAGTCTTTGTTGATGACATTATTTTTGAAGGTAATGATGAAATGAGTAAGAAGATTTATGAGGAAATGAAAAATGAATTTGAAATGTATATGATTGGTGAAATGAGGTTATTTCTTGGTCTGCAAATTACTCAAGAAAAACATGGCATTTTCATCTCCCAAACCAAGTATCTTAAGGAATTATTGAAAAAGTTTGAAATGGAAGATTGTAAACCTGTTGGAGCACCTATTATTAATGGTTGTAAGGTTACTACTATTGATGAATCTCAAAGTATATTTCAAACAAAGTATATATCCATTATTGGAGGTTTACAATACATAACTCACACTAGACCAGACATTGCTAATATTGTTGGAATTGTTGTGAGATTTCAAGTAGATCCTAAAGACTCATTTTTCTACAGTTAAGAGGATATTCCAATCTCTGAAGGGAACATTGGAATATGTATTATGGTATGAAAAGTTTGATAATTTTACTTTGCATGCTTATTGTAATGCCCAAAATAATCTGAGCAAAACACAAGTAACAAAAAAATTTTTTTGTTAACTGAATTAAATATTATAACTAATACAACTTACGAAAACAAACATAACTTTAATTGCGTGGTCACTTTGTTTTAATAATAACCTTGGTATACTAGGGTAAGATTTTAAATGTAATTCATTTAGTACAATAATGACTTTAAACTCTTCAGTTAATAATTTCATTATAAAAAAAAAACGAGGTCATCTTAAGGAAATTAATAACATTTCCTTGATAAATATAACCTTCTGGTTAATCCAAACTGTTACAATTAGGTTGTAATACGTATATTTCGTTTAGGGTTTTAATAATATAATATCAATAATTTTTACTGTGACAACCTTGAAAATTTAATCTCTTATTTGAAAAGTGAATTAAGGTTGCTAGGAATTCTTAATTCTTAAATTAATAATATGTAATTTATAAAATCATTTATATAAATTCATACTTACCTAATCATACTAGAGGGAAAAATAAAAATAAAAATAATTCTTTAATTAGCTTAACAATTGGATTTGCAATTATCGACGGCATTAATTCATCTTCCCAAGTGGTAGATTCAAATCAAATATATAATTAATATGTAAAAATTAACTTAATCATTAATATAGATATATATATATCTAAGCGAACACTTTATTAACGAAGTAATTCAAATAGAATAAAGTCAATTATTAAACTTATTTTATAACATCTATTAATAAATAATAGATGCAATTCAAAGAGTGGAGGAAAGAATTAAATCATTCTAACTTTAATACTTAATCTTATTTCAAAATAAAGTAAAATCAAATTTAACTAATAACATTTAACTAAGATAAACATGTGAACATAATAAATAATAAATAAATAAGGGAAAGAGGGGTCCTCCAAACCCTAATTCAAAATTAGGGTTTGGGGCCCTAATAAATGTGGAAGAAAACCCTAGAACAATCATTTTTCCTCTAACACTCTTCCGGCTGTTATTTTTTTCTTTGTTCTCTTTTGTTGCATAATGGTTACATAAGCTATTTTTCTGAGAAGATCAGTTCAACAATGGATCTCTTCTGCCATAAGAGAGTCCCTGTTGTATTTTAACAATACCCATCTGCATAAGACTACTGGAAAATGTTCCTCTTTAGATAGAGATGTAAAAATTCCGGGTCTGCTACACAGATCGGTGTCGGATTTTGTGGTAGTTTATTTATTTATTTTTACTTCTGCTTAGGAAGAATTTTTGCCTGCAACCTTGCCCATTGTTCTTGTTGGCATCATTGACGGCATAACAGAATTTGTGCCAAATTTCTAGAGTTAAATTATTCACCAGATTGGAGTGACATTACTATCTGGGTCTGTGCTGGGTCGCCACGCTATGTGTTGAGTTCTGTTTCATTTTAAGATCATACTGCAGCTATTAGTTAACAGATTTGATTGCTGAGTGTTAACAGATGCTCATACAATGATAGTGTTGCAATATCGAGCATTAGATCCCCCTTAAATGTGGATCGCGAAGCATATTTTGCTCTGTGGAATGTATATTAGAATTACATTTTTTTCAAACCCCAGCCGCGCAAGAAAAGATCGAGGGGATATGTTACAGTAGTGGCTTAGTCCCTTCTGCCTCTCATGCGAGCAGGGGGCTTTGTTACTGCTGCCTCTCGCGCGAGCAGGGAGAGTAACATCGGGATAGTTTTTTGACCCAACACAAAGGGGGCATCCAAATGTATTGAGTCTGTGTTTTAATTTTATAAAAATACATGCGATGTTATAGTTGTAAATAGAAAAACAGAAACATCTTATTACTTGTGTAATAAGGTAGAAAGAATGCCGCGCCATATAATGGAGTGACCAGCATATAGCCGCGCCACCCATTACAAAGGGAACAACGCATAACATGTTCTGCCCAGCAATAAAACTCATCGCATGGTTTAATAGTTAGAAAGGATTATAATATAATGTATTATGTACTATACATTCTTTGAATGTATAGTATATAATATATTACATTATATATTATTATACTAAATTCATACATGATTCGATACCTTTTTTTTTTAAAAGGATTATCGCATTTTATAATATAATAGAATATATACTATACATTCTTGAAATGTATAGTATATAATGTATTATATTGTAGAATAAGTTTCAATTTTATTATTCTTTAAAGGATTCCATAAAAAAAAATGTTACTACTATAATATAGTATATTATATGATGTATAACATATAATATATTATATTATAAAATATATTAGCTTATGTTATTAGATTGGAAAAATTATCATGTGGTATTGTTTGATATACTTGAACTTATTATACAGTTTTTTTTGTATAGTTTTATTTCAATAAAATTACGATACCATAGCATTAGCAAATTTATTTCAAAAAGTTTTATAATATATATATGTATATATCTATATATATAAGTATGTACAAAACATAATATATATGTATATATATACAATCACATTATTTGCAATTTAACTAGTTATGAGATGTTAAAGGAATTTAGCTTTTATAAGGATGCATATATATATACTGTGTATTTAATGTTTTGATTAGTACTGCTATGAGTTTACTGTTCTAATACCAGTTTCTGTCATTGCAGGAATTCCAGAATATAACTATAAAGAATTGTTCAAAGAGGAATTGGTTTTAAACTCTTAATTCAGTCCTGGTTGAAAATTGTATTGTAAATCACTAGTATAAATAAAACAAGCAGTTTCTGAAATATCTGCATTTCCTTTACAAAGTATGAGAATCTACACTGATTTTCAATCATCAACAAATGTATGCAGGGAGGAAATATTCAATTTCACAAAACAAGGATGGATATGGAACTCAGATAGGATAAATTGTATAAATATTTATCATAAGATTTCATAAGTTTGATTATGTTATATTGTAGAAATGAATAACCCCATTAGGACAATTTTTGTAAGCATGATTATGATATTTCATGTTGATGAGAAAAAAATATGATCTCAGATTTTCTTTTTATTCTTTAAAGTATTACTCTGGATAAGCATAAAATAGAGATAGATTTATCTTGTTTTAGAAATCACCTAATGTATAACACTAATATAAGAGAATATGCATATGGTTATACATATAAGTGTATGCACAATTTCATTTTGAATTTTAATACATAGTGTTTTTTTTTTTTTATATAGGGGACTTTACACTAATCTGATTGCAAAATTAGAAAGACAAAACTCTCTGAAAACAATTATGTAAGATGTAAAGAAACACCAAATTTCATATCTAACTCTTTGCTACAGAAATTAAATATAATTTTCTGAGAATCATGGTAGTTCTGAAAATGCAAAGTGTTAACTAATACTTAATTACAGAAATCTAAAAATGTATTCTCTACTACAGGAACCATAATACATTTTCTGTTCAATTAAGTGAATTAACATTTGTCACCTATTTTTTTTATACATTATTTTTACAACAAGAATCACTCTATTATACACTAAAACAGAATTTAAAACTATTGATAATGAATGTGGAATTAGGGTTGTTTAAGGAACAGTAATATAACCTATTACAGAAACTATTAACCAAGTAGTCCAGGTTTCCACTTAACTAAATTTATAAGTTCAAATTACAACCATTAAACAATTATAAAGAATTGCATCTCTTATCAACCAGAAATAACATAAAGTCATTTTAATAATTTCCAACTCAATCTTCAATCTTCAATTCTGGACTGCACCATAAAAGCTAAAACTCCAGACCTGCACAAATCAGACTTTCACCAC
>MU224292.1:0-14743 GCA_018584345.1 Thuja plicata | reverse complement strand
ACATCATCACTAGGTGTCAAATGACACATCACAAAAGAAAAACACATCACAACATAAGTGGCATGCTTAGTGTGTGTAAACAATTAAACATTTCACAAGGTAAATCCTATTTGACAACATATAAATCAACGTTATTTTACGACATATAAATCAACATTAGCAACCATACAAATTCAGTCATCACATTTACAAAAGGAAACACGATACAATGAGGTCGCACTCTCTCACTTGAGTCGACCTTGGCTTTTACTGATTGCACAAGAATCCTATCCTGTTTCCCCGGATTAAACCATGGCCATATCCCTGCATGCTCAAACTTGATGTTAGTACATTATAAAAACCATTTATATTAATAAACATTTCAACATAAAATAATAGCATCTCCTAATCATTATACATGTGCATACGTCTACATCATGTAACATTACATATTTACAGAAATAAATCTTAGCATCATATTCTCGAACCATGATTTCATTAATGAATAAAATATCAAGGATAACAGGACAAAGCTGAATACATATATCATGAAAAATAAAAAATAAGCATGTGTATAGATATAAAGAGTACGGTAATTGTGATCAAAACATGTAACAACTACTCATAAGGTCCAAAAGATGTCATGCATAAACCATAATGGCAATACTCAAACTATCATCCTGATGAGTCAAATGTCAAAATGAAAGTCAGACTAGAACAGGTCAGGGTAGGACCTCACACTTATACTGATGTTGATTGGGTAGGAAGTGTCTACTGTTGAGTCAAAGTATGTAGTCGTCGCTATAAGTTGTACGCAGATTGTGTGGATGAAGAAGATGTTGATGAATATTTGGATTACTTTTGAAGAACCAATGGTTATACATTGTGATAATACAAGCACAATGAACATGTCAAACAATCCATTTATGCATTCAAAAACCAAACACATATCAATCAAATATTACTTTTCAAGAGACAAGGTTGATGAAAAAGAAGTCAGCTTGAAGTACATTAGTACAAAGGAGAAAATAGTAGACATATTCATAAAACCTTTGCCAAAATATTCTTTTGAGTATCTCAGAGGTATGCTTGGGGTGGGAACACCTCGTGAAAATTAAATAATGAAAAAATACATCATTCTAGTAGCTATAAGAGCTATATCAATCACTGGACTTGATGCTTGGATGCACTCCTTAGGGGGGGTGATCGTAGAACATATCAGAACGTATTTGGGTGATCAAGCACCTAGTTCTTGATGGCATAGAGATTTTAAAAAGATACACCTTGTAGATGTGGGATGGGCAGACAAGAAAGATAAATATGGCACCCTTTTCGATTGATGTCAAAGGGGGAGTGATAGAAGTAGAAAATCCCTATTATTTTAGGAGGAGCTGTGAAGCGGATATTAAGAAGATTGTATTGAGAAGGATAATGTTTGGGTTGATGGATTTTCACATATGTTTTCCTTAATTCCAAAGGGGAAGATTTTTGGAATTGGTTATGTGAGAGGAGTTGACATTTATGTTTTGTAATTGATGTCAACATATGTTTCAGTGGAAGTCTTGGACATAATGGTTATCATTGGTACAGGGAAGACTGGCAGAAGTATATAGACATTGTACGAGCTTTTAGAGCATGGAGATGTATACAAGGATGCATAGTTATCTTATATCTAACGTCAGTTGGCTTGATCTTACTATTGGAATAAGTTATAATTATTTTTGTGAAGTCTGGGTACAGAACACTGACAAAGAATTGTGACAGAGTTCGTCTCTAAGTTTTAGAGATAACTTGGATACGAGCACGAGTTATAATTTGCGAGCTCAAGGCATGGTAGAAGATATGTTGGATAATGTTACTTATAATTTTTGGGTCACTATGTTCTTGGTGACATCAGCTAAAGTGTGTGATCCTGCGAAGACCTATTTGTGGCCAACAACAACGATGAAACATGTTTAGAGGATGGCGAGTATGGATTGCAAATTTTGGAGTATAATTGATGAGTTTTAATTGATGTTTACTTGTCTGAGGTATCACGTGTATCTTAGAAAGGGTCTATATAACTTTTTTTTCATTGGAGTAGTCTTAACATGTCGACCTAATTGTTTGTTGTAAGCTTGTATAAAGAAGAGTTGTTTCTAGATCAGATAAGTATAGTTGTGAAATGTAAAAGTTGTGAGATTGTATTTGTGAAGTCTACCAAATGTAGATAATATGTAGTGTTTGTAATAAACTTCATTGGAACTGTTTAAGAAAATCAAGTTGCTATACGTTAGTTTACTGGTTACTGTTACTCCTATATTTGTATTCTCGACAGTGAGTCCAAAAGCTGGATTTAACCTTCACATTTGGGTAGTGTGCCTGGGCAGTGAGCCTTTTGTTTCTCTTGACTCTTTATAGGTATTTCCTTTAATAGGTACTATTTATTATGTTTAATAATCAGATCCTAATAGGGCTAAATCTCCTAACATGAATACAATACTTTCAATGCAATTTTTGTGGGTTATAATTCCCACCGAGGTTTTCCCCTTAACAAGGTTTCCTCGAAAAAAATTTATTGTGTTATCATGTTACATTTGATGTGTTTATATTTGCATTGAGTATTTTGTTTATAAAGTTTAAATTTTAATTATTTGGCTCACAATTGATTCAGCCCCCCCCCTCCCCCCCTCAGTTGTGTTCATGGACTATTATTTCTAACATATTATTGCAAAGAGTGGGCTCCCACACCCCTTCTAAGACCTTTCACAATCCATTTCAATCATTATTTCCCTCCAAGGGGCTTCAAAACTCCAAACTATTTATTTGAACCTATTAAATAGGACTATCCTCTAGAATCCCTAGTTTACCATTTTTTGGGGTACAACTTCCAAAATTTGTATGGGCCTTGCTGAACCAATGGGAATTATAGATACCCTTTTGTGACATCTATCCAAACCCTATACCTTAGGTTCCAAATCCTCCAAGAAGTACTTCAAAATCACTCTGCACTGATTAGGCAATTAGGCCTAGTCCTAGTTGAATTGCAAGGCAACACCCCTTTCTTTGCTTCCACCAATAATCCTAACACCATGGATACTTAGAGGGACCTAATAAACTATAAAATCCACCATTTTTTTTTCTCTCGCCACTCTACCCCTTTCCTCTGTAATGTAATTTGCAGACACAGTCACGGTGAGCACATTGAGATGCTCACCTAGGGAATCCATTTTCTCTATAACCCCAAGGTCTCTCATAAAATATCTTTCATAATCATATAGTACATCCTTTTTAATTGAATTCCCCCCATGATCTTACAAATCCCATAGTGGAAACTCAAGCAAGAGGCATTTTTTTGGGAAAGCCTCACCAAACCCTTAATCCATGAGGGTTACAAAGATTTTGCTCCAAAATGCTTCAAACTCTACCAAATGAACTCATATAAATTATATTCAAAAGGTAATAGTTTATTCTATTAGACCATGAATAAATTTCTTTCCTAGCAATCCGATCACACACGTGCCAACTGTACTTACATAAAAAATTGTAGGAAAATAGTGAATTCTTATTGCCTTTGAATGCCAAAACTTTACAAAATCATCATCAGGGGTCCCTCTTCGTGTTCTGGGTCTTAAATAACCTATACACAACTACCCCTACCAAAAACAACTAATTTTCAAACCAATTTAGCCATTTACAACTTTTTGACAACATTTTGCAAAAGTTGCTCAGCAACATTTTAGCAACATTTTGTCAATTTTGACAAATTACTCCTAGAATGACTCCTAAATATTTAAGACACTAAAAATGACTCATGTGGGTCATATTAAATCTATAAGGGACTTTTTTTCATTACATTGGTTTTCCATGCATCTTGGGCTTAATTAAAACTTTTGGCTTATTGTTCCTAAATGTCCATAAAGAACATTTAGGGTCCAAATTTGACTCTACCTTGGGCTTATGAGTTTGACCTTATTAAAATCAAGACCCATGGGGGTTGATGCTTCTCCAGAATCCCTGATTATGGATGATTAAAATTATCCCCTTAAGACTAAGCCTTGGTGCTCCTACACCATACTCCCCAGGCTAAAAGAACTCAAGTCCCTTGAGATGGAAATGCCTTGGGATCAACAACTTGCTTCTGTAAATCTTCTTCCAGCACCCATGTCACTTCAAAATTTGGTTGGCCCTTCCACTTGACCAAATGCTCCATATACTTTGTCCTCCTTGTTTGTTTGGCTATCCTACTCTCAAAGATGCTTTCTACATGTGGATCCTCTTTGATGGGAAGTTGTTTGACCCAATACCTTTGCTCTTCATCCACCACTTCACTAAGATTGGTGGTCCTATGTACTGCATCAGGTCTGCAACATTGAAGATTGGGGAAAGGGCTACATTTGTAGAGAGATTGTCATTTTCATGCATTATCACCATATTTATCCAGAATCTCATAGGGTCCAATCCTTCTCATCATGAGCTTATTATGTATGCCCTTAGGAAGTTTGGATTTTTTCAAATGAACCATCAATAAGTCCCGAACTTGGAATTGCAGATCTCTTCTGTTTCGATCCACCTTCTCCTTTACTTTGTTCATGTTAATTGTGAGACTATCTCTCACTTGGTCATGGATTTTGTTCAAGACTTCTGCAAACTCCTCTGCTTGGTCACTCCTTTTCTCCAATCCAGTTAAGTCTCTCAATTAAAACACCCCTCTATGGTGTATCCCTTAGACCACTTCAAATGGGATTCTCCCTATACTCCTATTGACAGATTCATTATAAGAAAACTTTGCCCATGGAATGATGACATCCCATGACTGTACATGTTCTTTGGTTAAATATCTTAGCAAATTTCCAAAAGATATGTTGACCACCTCAATCTTCCCATCTATTTGGGGATGATAGGTAGAGCTAAAGGCAATATTTATACCCAATCTCCTCAATAAGGTCCTCCAAAAGTGACCTATAAACATTGAGTCTCTATCTGACTCAGTAACATTTTAGCAACATTTTGTCAATTTTGACAAATTACTCCTAGAATGACTCCTAACTCTCTCACACCCTAAAAATGATTCATGTGAGTCGTATTACACCTATTTTGGCATATTTTGTCATTACATTGGTTTTCCACATGCCCCTTCGGCTTAATTACAACTCTTAGCTTATTGTCCCTAAATGTCCCTAAAGAACATCTAGGGTCCAAATTTGACTCTGCCTTGGGCTTATGAGTTTTCCCTTCTTACAATTAAGACCCATGAGGTCTGATGCTTCTCCACAATCCCTAATTGTGGGTGATTACAATTAGCCCCTTGAGAATAAACCTTGGTGCTCCTACACTAGTGAGACTCCAAGAAGCATAGAACAATATTGGAGGAAAGTCAAGAAACAAATTATACAAGTAATATAAATGATAAAATGAATCGACTAAGTTAGATATAAAGGTATCAATTAGGGAAATTATAATCCCAATGACTAAGAAGTTATTACATGCAATGGAGAAATATGATTGATGTTATAACAATGATGTCACCAAACCTTCCATATTGCTCTTCAATAGAGAATAGACAAGGGGGAAAATTAATAGTTAGAACAGAAACTATTAGATGTTTAAGGATGGTGACTTGAGCACTTGTAATAAAAAACAATTAATAAGTCTGGTGTTGTGACCTTTTCACACATTGCCCCATTCCAAATGAGGACCCCCTACATTTTAACCCACTTGGTCATTTTCTTATGTCTCCCTATTAGTTGTGGCTCAATTCCTTGAAGTTCCTTGTGCTTTAAATGAGGATTGAGGTGATTTGTGCTAGATCTAGAAGTGAAATGTCACCTACCTTTGGTTCTTAAAGTGGATTTTTTATGAAAAAGGTGAGTTTGACCAAGTACAAGGGAATTGATCTTTCAGAAATGATACCAGTGAAATTTTGAGCATTTTGATGAACTTACTATTTTTGAAATTTTTAATTTTAGTAAGTTCCACTACGTCCTGAAATGGCCTAATTTTGAGTTTGGAACTTACAATTTTTAGCAGTGTCGATTTTTAGTAAGTCTATTTTTAATAAGTTTCATTGTCTGATAGATTGGGACCTAGTTTTGCATTTAAAAAAACCTAATATTTATAGTAAGTCCATTTTTGGCAAGTCTATTTCTAGAAGCAAGTGAGCATTGACAGAGAAATTAGAAAAGAGGTATCCAATTCTAAATATGGAAATATGAACAAATGGAGCAATTGGTCTAGAATGCACTAAGTTTGGAAACATCTTTGAGAAAACATCCAAAAGTGGAAGGACAAAGAAAATGTGGAAATTTTATTGAGTATGAAGAATCCTTGATCATAAACGCCCAAAATGGAAAAGTGTGAAGAATTTCCTAAGTGTTCATTAAGAGAGGTGAAGATGAAAAAAATAGCCAAGTCATGGAAAATTCCATGACATACCTCAAGTGTGCCCAAAGTGAAAATTGAGTGAAAATGGGAAAAATGGCTAAGTGTTGCAAAAAGAGCATGGAGGAATGCAAGAAATGGCTTAGTATATGAAAAATCCATCATCAAGCCTTAGGAGAGCCCATGAGAACTACCTCTTTATGACCAACGAATCACACCCAAATGCAAAAATCCTCCATGGTGCCAAAGTACACTCTAGAGCACTAATCCTTATATGTCAAGGTTTTTTCTCAAACTTCCAAAATCCTCATCTAGGACCAATATGCACTCTAAAGCACTAATCCTTGCGGAGCATGAATTTGCACCCAAGTAAAGAATTCCTCACACCATACTAAATAGTTCCCTATATCATTCCTCCACATTTCTCAAGGAATTCCCTCAGTTTCAAATTCCTTCACCTTGCTTCAAGTGTGCTCTAGGGCGTTGATTCACACTTCTCAAGGAATATGTTTCATACAAGAATTTCTTGCAATGCCTGAAATGTGCCTTAGAGTGCTATTTTTACTATGCCACAAAATTCTTCAAGTAGTGAAAAATCCATAACTAAATCTAAATAGTGCCCATGAGTGCAAATCCTCCATGGTTAATGAATGTACTTCAAGGATTAAAATCCGCCTACATCTCTGATTAGCACCCAAGAGTGTGGATTTCATATACTCAAGGAATATGTTCAAATTTTAAAAATTCACCATCATATCTAATCAGCATGCATGGGCATGGATTGCATATAACAAAGAAATTTGTTCAAAACATGAAAATCCTTTACCTTGTCTAAAGTTTTCCAATGTAATGAGTTACAAAGGTTGGTCAATAATTATTTATGCATTAAAGATCCAAGGTCCATAATGCCAAAAACTTGGGAGTGATGAAATTTAATTAAACATGGAATCATTGATTATGCCTCAAATGTTCCCAAGACAAAAATGGAGCAAACCATTGGAATCCTCTTACATGTCTAATTGGTGCCCAACATTTAAATTGCAAGAAACATTTGAAATATTAAATTTTTTCTGAAGTGTTAAAATCCACCCTCTATCTAATGTTCGCTCATTGAATAAATGGTGTGATGATAAAGATTTAACACCCAAAAATGAATCTTTCAATAATAAAAATTGCATGACACATAGTTAAACACGATATTTTTAGCAACTTGTAAGGAGACAGGGATGATTCTCTCCCGAAATAGCAAATTCAAAGATATGGTGTCTAGACTATTAATGTAGTTGCTAAATTTGTCCATGGGCAAGTTTTCTATATAAGAAGGGTTTTTATTTTCATTCTCACAAATCAAATTGAGGAATCAAGATAAGTTGTGAGTTTTGAGAAGGAAGAATAAGCAATTTGTAGTAGATTTTTAAATTTCAAGAGGTTTTCTAATTCGAATTAGAAATTATTCAAGTTTGGAGTAGAGTGTAGAAATGTTTTATTTATTTATTCCTACACGTCATGCTTATGTTTATTCTTTTTTTGTAGAAAGAAAATGGTGGAATCCAAAGGATCACGACTATCGAGGTAGGCATTGATCAAGAACAAGTTGAAGGGATTTCTTCCAGAATCCAAGATAATGTGGAAATGGAAAGAGGTTGGTGACACAAACTTGGGACAGTTCAACGTAGACCATCTCAACAAAAGAATGTTTGGAAAAAAAAAATATTCTCCAACATTCCTAGTGAAGAAGATAGTTAGAAGTGGAATTGTGACTACAAATGGATTCCTTTTTGTCATCTAGTGTCTCGACTTGATCGTGGAATGTGGAAAGCATTAGATTCATAGGAGAGGGTGAATCGGGCTCTG
The DNA here is from genome assembly GCA_018584345.1 of Thuja plicata. Classification (NCBI taxonomy): domain Eukaryota; kingdom Viridiplantae; phylum Streptophyta; class Pinopsida; order Cupressales; family Cupressaceae; genus Thuja; species Thuja plicata. The sequence continues at coordinate 6,550 of MU224292.1, read as the reverse complement.
ATAGAAGCTGCGGGCGAATCTCACTCCACCAACAATTGTTGAAGCCTTTGGAATCCTACTGTATCATTCAATGGTGCAAAATCCAAAGAGAGGGCACACAGAGTTTAAAATATTGGAACTGACAGTTGTGATGAAGTCATCAACCAGAACTGGTTGCTAAAGCCTAAGGCTCATCATTCAAAATTGTCAAACAGATTATTTGGTTGGACATCAAGATGGAACATACTGCCATTGTGATGATGTTGATAAGAATAATGGGGTGCTCAAAGTCTTGCATTTTTAATACTTGTAAGCGGTATTTTATCGAATAAACAATAGATGGAGTCAAGGTCGTAGACTGGTCAAGAATTATTAATGATAACATAGACAAGCAATTCACAATTTTGGAGAAGTCCAGAACTTTCTATATGATTTCCTATGTTATATACATGCTAGAAATCCTAACTAGATACGATGGTCTAAGGGGTAGAGGATCCATAGGTTGTGGTCCACCCCATTGAAAGTGCATGAATGTTATCCTAAGTTACACTTGTATAATGTGCCTATGTACTTGAGAGTCAATGATGCCTTCCTATGCATATAAGACAGAGATATCAATTTGAAGGAGTAAAGATGTAGACCAGTGTAATCAATGTGATTAGAGGGAATGCAAGCATGAATAATAGAAAATGGTTGTGGTTGGCTACATGGTTGAAGAAGTGCAAGGAAAGTGTGACTCATCAATTTCAAAGGTTGCCACCTCTTTGAGTGGAAGATATTAAAGCTAGTTTGAATTCATTCAAACATCATAATTGAATAGGAGCTCTATCAAAATCACCGAATAAGGTTTTAAGATCATATAAGAGAATAGGAATTTATGCTCAGAATCAACAAACCAGAGTTGACGATCTGATTTGAAACAACAAATAACATAAATAATATCTTATATTAATTATGCAATTAATGTACAGTAATCAGAATGATCTTTGAACATTTTGATAACTAAATTACATTCCTTGCAAAAAATTAAGTCATTAAGCACATGTCTCTAGAGGATAGTATACATTTTTTATAATATAAATGATGTGTAAATAATGATAGGAAGGATATACCAAAAGTACAAGGTATCCGTAAGGCCTGGGAAGAGATGAGGTGTAATGAGATGGTGAACATAATGGATTTAAGGGTTGTTTTAGGATGACCATAAAGGCAGCTACAACTGTAGGAGGCCCTTACCTAAGGATCCAAGTAACCTGCTTATGGTCTCTTCCCAAGGTTAACAAATGAAGTGAGAATGGGAGAGGTAATCACAAGAAAATAAGTTGAGCTAGAGAGTTGCATGGAGTAACTTCTCTTGGGAATGGTGTAAAAATGAATCTAAGATGAAACCCCCTTCTTCTTACCCTTATTATGTTAAATAATCTAGATACTCTTATATATCCTTTATGTTTTTATATATGTTTTGTACGAGAATTTATTAACTCATGCGTAGGTTCCTCCATCAAGGATAATTTTAAGGAAAAACAATAATTGATAAGAGAGAAGGGGACATTACAAGTGGTATCATAGCATAATCATGTTAGCCTATAAGCTGAACATTTCAGATGGGCAAAGTTGAAGATCATTCAAGGAGTGATTCAAACTTAACAATAGAATAAGCCCTTCAACACAATATGACAACACACAAGAAATGATTGCTCATCTATTGGATGTGTTAAAACAAGTAAGAAGTAGTAATGCCTACAAAGGAGACAACATAAAAAATGATAATCAATCCATCATTATTCAAACTCCAACTAGACCTATTGCTACAAGTTCAAGATCGACATTCCTATCAAAGGTTGAAAGGTGAGAAAACAGTAAACCAACATCAATGGATTTGCATGAACAAATTAGACAAGATTGGGTGAAAAATAGGCTACATCATAACATTCCCCTAGAAGACTACATAGATCTAATGATTAAATACTCTCCTAAGGAAGATAGAAGTCATCACTTGGTTTTGAAAAGGAAAAGTGAAAAGGAAACACACTTTAAGAAATAGAAGGTGAATGATTGCAACAAAAGTCTCTCACATCCCCTAAGGATGGAAAATATGAGGGATGATCATCAAACACCATAAGGAATGCATAAAAAATTCACAAATTATTTCAAGGGGTCACAAACACAATGAAATGAAAAAGAAGTTATTGAATCAACATGTATCACAAATAAAATTAATACATTCCTCCATAAGGACGATGAGGATGACATCACATAATCAAAAGTATCAAGCATGGAGGATGAAAAGCTAGAGAAAATATAACAATCAAGATTGTGAAAAAGATGACTAATGCTTCTAGTCGTCAAAAGTCACTTTTGGTATCCCACTTTATCATCTTGAAGTTGATAAACAAGAGAAATTGGCATTAAAGGTAGGGAGGGATGAAATATAAGAGATGGTAAATATAAATAGAAGAACATCTCCAAGTCATGGAACCACAAACCATTGCAAAGAAGATAAGAAGTATAGAAAGAACATCATACTTCATGGAACTAGGTGACAACAAAGGAATTGATGAAGATTTAAAAGACTATCCAAAGAAAATTGATTTATCCTTGTTGGTCATTGATGTCTCTTACTCATTTTTTACTTGGTTACAACATACATCCAGATTGATTCACGTAACTTGTAATTGCTAAAGCAATACAAGCATTGACTAGATATGATTGACGCTAATCAACTATTGATTAAACCAAATTTTTGTTGGTCTCAAATTTATTTTGTAATTATTAATATTGCATCAATTATCTCATGTTTGTGTTGATATTATTGCCACTACCCATCATTCTAATTCATATAATAATATTCTTCTTGGATCAGTTGTAATGTTGCTTCTTTGATTATTAATTGTCATTCTTAGTCAACATATAGTATTGTTTATTGTCTTTGGACGTATAGTAATTTTTGGTAATTGATTATCACCACGTCTATATTTCTGTTAACTTTATATTAATCCTTCTATTTCCTAGGATGATTGAATTCATATGGTGTTCAAAGGACTTAATAGTCGATTAGTAAATTAATTGTTAATTCAACCAATAGGGAGGTTTCCATTTTCTTTGATTGGTAATTTATGGGTTGCTTATGTCGTTCATCTATACTAGAGCATTTGTAGCATTGAAGATTTTCATACTATTGGATATGACGTAAAAAGCCATATGTTCAGTCATAAAAATAACACACATACATATGATGTAACAAGCCCATTTTTTTATTCTAAATAATGTCACATTTAAACATGGAGGTCATCACTTTTTTTTAAACCAGTGCTTTTCAGATAGCTATTACAAATATAACCAATCTAGTCCATTGTAGCATTAGTTAAAGTCACAAACTCACAATTGTATAATGGATGTACACATGAAAAGGTGAATAATCTTTTTTACTCATATGTCTTTATAAGGTATAGATATAAATAATCTCTTATCATTTGTCATATACTAAAAATTTAATAAAGAATTATAAATTTAGGATTTTAGCCATATTATTTAAGTTAATCTGACATTTGTTCTCTTTGGTACATTTAATTAGCCTAATTAGTTACTGAAGTCTTTTTATTCTTACTCTACATTTTGGTGGAACTTTAACAATCATACCTATTAAATGCACTTAAAGTATAATAGACTGGTAATGGTAAAACATCAAACAATGAAAACACTCTAATTTACAAATGCAAACATCAAATTGAGCTTAATAGATTCATGTGTGATCTGAAAAAGGAAACTCTTCAATATAGATCATGGGATTTGATTAAAGATGTAAGATGGATTTGATGAAATTATGATGTAAAGTGTTGTTATTCTTAAGAGATATAAAAATTTATTTGATTGAGAGAAAATACATGGTGATGCTATGGTCTAGTATCTTTTTGTCATAGTATCTTTTTGTCATCACTTCTTTCCTAGAAGAGGAGAGAGACATAAAAGGAAATATATGGTTAGTGCCCTTGGATGGTGTGGTATTGTTGTAGATGCTCTACTATGAATACAACCTACCCCATAAGTGTTAGATTTTATTTCTTGTCCTTCAATGTTGTATGTAATTTTGTATCAAGAATCTCTGATTTATATTTTTTATACTACTCTAGAATATGTATTAGGTATATGCATAGAAGCCACCAGAACAAGTGGATAGAATGTAAATCCGACTACTAGAGCTATTAGGAGTATAATAATCTAGCATGATATGCTCTAGGAATTTATTATAAACTTTGCAATGTAATTCTTTTGTGATGTTAATTATAATGGAAGCAATTACTTAAATTCTGATTAATCAATAAATAATTTATATATGTTATATTTAAATGAATTTTTCGATTAAAGAATAAACCTCTATTAATATTTTAGTTAAATTATTAAATGTGCCCCAAGAAAAATCCAATGTAACATGTAACTAATTAGAGCTATAACTTTAAAAATATAAAAAAAATTAATATGAATGGTTGGGCTCTAATAAAACCTATCCTTGAGTGGAAGAGATTTATCTTATTTTTATTGGTATTTCCAATATATTTATTTTATAGATTGTGTGATGTTTTATTTAATAGATTCAGTGATGTTTGATTAAAATTGAAGAGAGGGATATGAATATGCAATGTGAATGTAATCATAAAATGATCTTATCTTGGCTTTTCAACATAAATAATTTAATAATCTGACTGTATTAAAATAACTCTCTTTAAAATAAAAAATCTTTAACAATCAAATCTAACTACACATGACAAATAGATGTAATCAATTAAATTGGATCAAGTCAAACTCAAATTAAAAAATAATAATAAAACTAAAACTGAAATAAGGAGTGAGTGTTGCCCCAATTTATCATGGCGAAGATCACAATAAGAAGTGAAGTCTCAAAACAAAAAATAAAGAACTAGGGGAAAGGGACCAGTAGTGGACATAGCACCAATACCCGTTCACTTTTCGTTAAAGGGACCCCCCAATATGAAAAAATCTTGCACACCAATAAATGTACATAATTAACCCAAAATATATTTATTCAACCCCCAATACATGTTCACACATGACAAGTAGTAGATAGATAAAAAAAATAAAAAATTGAACCACTATTGGTCCTTATTGATTGAAATACAATATTCCTTGCACAAATTTAGTGAATAAATCATTTATTAAAAGGTCATATTGTTTACAACAACCACTTTATGCAAGTGGACCAAAGGTACATAATTAGTCAAATTAAAAATACAAGAGAGCAGTTATTGGTCCCTCATATGACAATTTTTGAAATCAAACTGATATTTATGGGTTCTCATATGCACTTTCTCCCAAACATGTTTGTACTCTTTGAGGCATTTAATTTATCTACAAATAGTACCAGCATTTTCAACAACTGGTGTAAGGCACCCATATAGACAAAAAAAAAACAATAAAAACATATAAAAATATCTTTAAGGCTAAATCCACACATGAGAATTAAATATGAGAAATAAATTGAATATGCAAGCATAAAATGACCGATTAGTTGCAAACAATAAGAATTTAGACATTTAAAATCTACACATACAAGCATTGAATTCGATATGCAGGTATGAAATGACTGTTTGGTTGCAATCAACAAGACCTCAACTTGTAGCACAAGAATGAATTGACAGGATGTTTCCCACCAGAATTCAAATTCAAAATTCAACAACCACAAATGAATGCATTCAACTTACACATTCAAATTTCCAAACTAATTTATAAAGGGATTTTGCAAGTTCATTTTCATTAATACAAATAGAAAGTCTGAATATTATTTACAGACCACATAGGTGAAGCATGAATTATCTGTTTATTACTACAAAGTCTGAATATTCTCTATAGACCTCATAGTTGGAGGAATATTTTCTGCACAATCCTAATCAGGTTGGTATGCTATGCTTAACCTTTCTCATTTTATTTCATAGGTGAATATTGTGTAAACTTACTTTTTTCTATGTTCTAAATACATCAACTACATCCTCATTAATTTATAACCTTATTTGTCATGCACTTATCACTTAGAGCACCAATACACATTGCAACCTTCTACTAATGACATCATCTACATTTTCTAATCATATCAGAGTCACCCCTACATCACATGCTCTAATTCTATCTTGTGTCATCATCTTTTCTTTCCTCTCTACTTGTATACATATACATAATTATGAGTATACCTCAATAATCATGCACACATATACATATACGAAGTAGTAGATACTATGCCTTACATTTCATTAAAATGTTAATATCCCGTGGAGGGTCTCTATTTTCTGTTGAATGATTATTTGTGTGACTAAAGGGCTACATTAAAATGATGAATTCTGCTTCTGCGTTAGTCCATCATGCTTTACATGGTTTGTTTTGTCATCATTGCTTCAAATGCTGACTATTCTATTAAAATTTTTACTATTTCATACATGTGGTAGACGGTTTCATTTTTTATTCTGAATGATTATCCGCATCCATATAGTGTTCCATTAAAATGATGAACTTGCTTCTGCATTCCTGCATTTTGCATAGGGTTACATTAAAATAAGGAAATCTG
>MU224291.1:409291-445069 GCA_018584345.1 Thuja plicata | reverse complement strand
TGGTATTAATTTTATCCAATTGGAAAAACTTCAAATAATTACTCCATCTTTATATTGAAAGAGATTTGAATACAATATAATATTGTCCAAACTATGATAACTTGTCAATACACTATTTACCCATATATGTAATTACAATCTCAAATATTTTAAATAACAACTTGAAGAATAATTATATGTGGGAAATAATTTTGTGCTTATAACAAATGGTTGAATCAAAAGTAACTAGTTTCCATGATACTTGAATAAAAAGTTTAATATATTTTAAAGTTAATTATAGATAGGAAGGTGAAATGTTTGAATGTATATTGAACAAATTTTAGATACTAATAATCTTTATTCTTCTCTTTAAGAATTGCACTATTTTCTAATAAGTCTTCTATTATTTTAGAAAATAAAAATGCATATAAGTTAACTTTTTAAATGGTTATTATTAAAAGATGAGCAGATAACCATGATAAACAACAAAAACTAATAGCATCTTAGAAAATGGAATTTTTGACAATCAATTTATTGATTGAAAGTACAAACAACATTTTTATCTATTTAAAAATTTACTTGAACTTGCCTAATTTTTCTCCCCTTAAAATTGCTTAAATAAAGAACATCATTTTTGTTTAATGACAAAAATATTTAAACTTGATGGTCTCTTATGTGTATCTACCAATTAATTTTTGAATAGCTACTATTTTTCAACATTGCTTTTGTATTACATACAACTGTATCACTTTATTATATTAATAGAAATAAGTAGACAATCATAATTATCTTTCTTTACAATTATTTTACAATTGAAAATCATAAGTAAGGTCTAAATGAATACTAATTTTAAACCTACAATAGAATTTCCCCACCAAGCATAAATTTTTTATTTTATTTCCTAAAAAAAAATCAAAACCAAAACTTTTAGAATGCTTAAAACATATTACATTACCATAAGATATGAGAATGGACTATTCCATGCTCACACACTCTCTTCTTCCATTTAAGATCTCCCATGATTAGATTTTAATATTCTACAAACTATAATGTTTTTATAATCATAGAAAGTCACAAGGTAAGGTGAGATTGTTGGACATGCCCTTGGCTCACAACAAAATAAAAGTTCCTAACATTTAAAGAAAAAACCATGGCTAAAATGGATATTTAATCTTAGATAATACGATAATAAAAATTCAGTCATGTAATTATATCAAGGATTTAAATCATTTAGATTTAATGAAATTTTTTATTATTATTGTGCCTCTTTTTTCTTTATATTTTATATTTTTTTTTATGGTTTTGTAAATATGTTGATTTTTAAATGGTGTATTTATTAAGATCCTAAAAGATCATTGTCGACCTCTAATACTACTATTTGCATTTTCTCATTCCTATCCAAGTTCTAGGCTTTGGATAAGAATGAGAAAATACTACTATTTGCTCTTTCTAGTATTCTTGAATGAGCACCCTTTGTAAAGCCTTTTTTCTCCTCTTCTTACACAAACTTTTTCATAGAAACAAAAAGTCAAATACAATTGAAATACTATGAAATAGAAATGAAAATCTGCAAATTATAATTCAATATCTTCATTTAACATCTTAAAAAAAAATGAGACAATGTCTCTATAAATTTGCAAATAGATGAGATTGCAGCCTACCTGCTGATGAATATACCCCAAATTTAATATAGTTTGATCACAGATCTCCATCACCAAGGAACACATCAAGGGTTTTTAAGGCAATCCCTGGACCACTGGTAAATTATACAAACACAACCATAACAGTCCTTTTAGTGGATCCATTGCTTGTGCATAAAATTTTTATTCCCACTTCTGGTTGCATAGATGTACACTCCTAAAACCCAAATGTCCTTGGTCAAAATTCATTCTCTGTTTTCCTCAGAATCAAAATCAACCATAAAGAAACCTTTCGAGAAAAGGAAAAGTTTCTCTGTGCCTTTCTAGATTTGTATTTCCACGCCCATATAGGTTCCATGCAAATATTCTTTCCTAAAAGTACACATCCTATGATGACCATTCTCCACAGTGCGATCAAGTCATTTTCTAGAATTGGCACAACATCTACAGACATAACCGTCCATGCAAGCGAAATCTCCTTGTTGCCAAACCCTTTGCCATTTTTTCTCTGCTAATTTCACATTTTCATTGTCTCTTTAATTCACCACTCAACTTAGATTAAATTTTTTTTGTTAAAATGATTCATCCAATTCACTACTACGCCATACAGAATAAGCACATATCCACTTGTAGGCCTTCAATTATTAAGATCTCTAAGTCCAATTTTAGTCAGAACATCTGTGTGCACTCAACATATTGCCTATATCATTAGTAGCATGATCAAATAAACAATAATTTACAGTTCCTTTCAAGTACTTAAAATAATGTTTTATATGTATACAATAACTTTTGCCTAGATATACCTTGAAATTACTTATAGCTCTCATTTCTTAGGCAAGATATAGTCTTGTGTAGACCATTGCACACAAAAGAATTCCTAGCGCCTTTCATAATGATTCATCCTTATGTACTCAAAATAATTTTCATATTTACAACATTGTTCCATACTCATCTTGTTCTAATTGATAGAGGTGAAGTTACTATTTTACATTCGAAATTTTTACAAGATCATCTCACATATTTCTAGTTTAGTGATAGCTTTCTTTTATGATATTGCTCTCATAATTCAACTGTGTAGTTTTTAAGTCAAACTCATTAACCCATGCTTCATAATAGTGGTTCACAAGAATCCATCTCTCATATTTCTATTTTAAGAATATATTTGTTATCTACTAAGTCTTTGGTATTAGACACACCAACCAACTAAGATTTAAGTCCTTAAATTAATGCTTTATTATCTTCAAGGGTATACTATCATCAATATATAATACTAATAATCACAATAATCTGAATACAATCATTTACCATGTTGAAGTCTACACAATGATTAAATTTCTTCTTTTACAACCTAATTCTAGTTTATGTGTATCAAACTTTTGATTCCTTATCTAAGGAGACTACATTAGCCCATTAAAAAGTGTAGATTCATCTTACAAAATATTTTCTATTTTCCTTTCACCTTGTATCCCATATGTCGTTTCTTATAAATTTCCTCCTCTAAATCTCCATGCAAGAGTGTTACATTGAGCGGAGTAAAAATAGGTAACAAAATTCTATTGAGCTAGCTTAGCAACATGGAAAAATATCTCATTGAATTCTATTCCTCTACTTATGAATAAACCCATGTGTAACCAATGTGTTTCCTATCCTTCAGTAGATCCACCAAATTCTAAGTCTTACATTGATTTAGTACCATCATCTCCTCATCCATGGTAATTTTCCAAAAACTCTTTTCCTTGGAAGTGAGAGCTTGTTCTAGAGAACTTGGTTTGATATTGATAAAAATTTAGAAAAGAAGAATAAAAATTAGATATATTGTACCTATCAAATGATCTTTTCAATCTTTTTACAATTTATAGGGAATAACCTCCTACCAAGTATTGTACCTATCAAGTGATCTTTTCTATCCTATAGATCTTTTTACCATTTATATGGAATAACCTCCTACCGTATCTACACCCTATGCTTCTTTAGAATTTGTACCTAAGTATGCTCTTGTCTTCTCCTATCGTACTATCATGTTCAAATTTTGGTACATTATTTTGCTCCATTTCATTACAAAATATATCTCTATTTCAATTGAAGTTTGGAGTTCACATAAATTTTCCTAAATGTGCTTGAGTAGATACATTTTAATGTTTCGGGTTTTAAAGCCTGTATATTTTAACATTAAATCTATAATCAATGAACATGTACCCCTTTTTTCTTTGTGATCTGAGATGCTCTATTCCAAAGTGCCTCTTCCAACATAGGCAATGAGAACGCTGACAACCGTTGGAGAACTCCTACCAAATGCCTTTGCTTGAAAGTTGTAATGCCTATTCAACAATTCCTGTTTGTGCATATCCTGCAATCATTGCTACCTCAATCAGCCATGTGCCATGTTTATGCTTTGGTGGAAATCCATAAATCTGTTCGAAAACTTCTACTTAATAAGATGACAAAACTATGTTATTATCTATATTTTAGACTTTACCTTTCACCCTCAAGAGTCATAGTTGAGCAAGAATAAGAGATGTCAAAGAGTACAAAATTAAAGAAAGCCAAAACAAATTTGAAGACAACAAACTTGAAAAGTTTTTGATCGATGCAAATTACCATAGGTTGGGGATCAAAATTAACATCTACTTATAATAGTACAATTCTTGTTAGTAATAGTTGAGTATATGAAATATTTTAATGAGTTGGATAGTAAATTTCAATTCTCTTTTTTCAACTTTAAAAAATCTTAATTTTAAATATCTTTTGTACAATTGTTTTTACACATCTAATATGAAACTATCTTTTGTACTATTGTTTTTACACATCTAATATGAAACGATCTTTTGTACAATTGTTTTTACACATCTAATAGTTTCATTTCATAGACAATTGTATAAATAAAGATGTTTTTATTAATCTAACAATAAAATTCATCCTAAGTGACACTCCTGATATTTTGGACATCTTGGCAATTTAGGGATTTGAAGGGAAAATTGTCATTTTTATTAACTATATAGCCTACTCTCATTGACACATTAAAATAAAAATTTTAAAACACTGATTTTTTTTTAAAAGAGCAGTCATTTACAATTCAAAATGTTTCATTTTTTTTTTTTAAATTTAATTATTTTTAGTTTCCTTAAGTTATTGAAATGGTTGTCCCACACTATCGATTATTTTTCCCATCCTTACAAGTTGTCTCCATATCCTTACAAGTTGTCTCTATATCCCTATATTCCTTATGCTAGAAGAAACAATAGATTGTACACTATGTAATTTCTATTCACAAAGCTAATTCACTTCCTAAGGTTGTCTCATTATCAAATTTGTATGCATGGAAGTGTGTTTGCAAGCATCACTTTCAAAAAACTTTCCTATCAATGAGTTTTGATTTGATAAAAATAAAGTGCAAATGTTAAAGTGTAATTATTTTTTGGTAATATTCAGTTACACTTTAATATAGATTTCTTCCATTAATAAATTTTAACACTTTAGAGAAAATTAGATATTTTTAGATTAACTTTACTATATTTTGCATTGATGAAATGATAGACGAGGGAAGACTCGTTATATTCACAAATTATAAAAGTTGAGCTCAAAAAGATTTTCACAACCAAAAAGGTAAAAATACAATATTTATTCAAATTTCCTATTTAATTTTTTGTTGAACTATTGATTGATTGGATGCTCCATAACTATAGATATTAAGAATAAAGGAGATGAGTTTGTCAGCTAACCAAGAGAAGTCAAACGTGAAAAGATTAAGTTGGAAAGTAATGGGTGATGATGCCATAGAAGCTAGGAGTGCAAGAGGTGGTCCATAGATAGTAATGACATGGTTGTAGAGTTGGGTCCAATAGAAATACACACTTTTATAGTGGAAATCTAAAAACTAGGTGGATCACTCATTGTTAGTTTTCAAATACATTTACTTGTAGTTTTAACATTAAACCACTTTCTTCCAAGAGGTTTCAAAGCTATTTTTATTTTTTAATATTTACCAAAGATTGGAATTGAATTTATGGACAATTAGAAAGGATTCAAATAAATACTATATCTTCATGTTGAAAGGGATTTGAATACAATATCATATTGCCCAAACTATGACAACTTGTGAATACAGTAGAGGGTGGTCCCACAATAGTGTGCCCCACTTTTTTTAACATCATTTTTGTTGAAATTACACATTTTTAAGAAAATATAATGATTTAGGCCTTGAGAGGTCCCATTTGAAGGAGCAAATTGAAAATAGTTGGATAAAAGCCTCTTAGATAAAACTCTTTTTGGTATAATCTCTCTACTCCTCACTTACAACCATAATCGAGTCTCCTTTGCACCCATCAAAATGCTGTCAAAAAATCACTTTGACATTAACTTTTTGAAGGATAAAATGAATTCATTCGACAAACCCAAATACAAGATGATAGCACTCAGAGAAATATTTTCAATGATTATGATTTATATATATATTGGGTTTATTATGACCTTGTTTTTTAAGTTTTACTAAACATAGGTTGTTTGACCATTTAGCAACTTCTTTTTTTGACATTTATAGAAAAAATGGTAAATTAGGAAAAAAAATTGTGAAAAATATATAGGAAATAGGTTTTTATGTTACCTTTTTATCATAAAAAGAAAAAGTGAATTTCAATATATACATATCAAGTTAGAGAAAACCAAATGAACCTATGTCCAAATTACAGTTATTGTCACTTCATAACTCAATAAACTATAGAATATTCAACCAAATTGAATGAAACCAATTGGATTATCTGGATATTGGTGTTACAAACCAAACTTCAAAAGAATTATATTCTTATCAATTTAATAAAAAATTTATGTTGATCAAAGTGAGTGTCACTCCTGAAAAATGTTGATTTTTCAGGCCATCAAATTTTTGAGGGAGAAGAAAAAATGTATACAAAACAATTCCATTTAAAAATATATACATAACTTTAGAATCTAGAAACAAAATTCTAAAAGTCACTAGTTTACGTCATCTTCAAATTCTTAATGGTTTTGCATAAATAGGTGTCTAGAGGCGAAGTTTTTTTTTCAAAATATTTGTTTCAGTGTCAAAGTTGGCCAAAAAGTGGGACATAGTATTGTGGGATCACCCTAGACTGATCCATATATTTGAATAGTAATAATTAATTTTCTCATGTTCATGTTATACAATCTCATGTATTTGAACTAATAATTTGTAGATTCATTATATTGTGGGAAATAATATTATGCTCATAACAAATGCTTGAATAAAAATAACAGTTTCTATCATGATTAAGTAGAAAAGTTTCATACATTTTAAAGTAAATTATAAATAAGATAGTCAAGTTTTTTAAATATATGTTGAACGAATTCTAGATATTAACCATGAGAGGATTTAATGTTTTCTTCATACTTCAAATGCATACTAATAAACTTTATTTTTCTCATTTAAAATTCCATTATTTTTCTTATAAGTCTTCTATTATTTTAGAAAATAAAAAATTAACATTTAAAATAGTTATTGTAAAAAAAGGAGTAAGATAACAATTGCAAACACTGAAAATCAATTGTAATTTAGAAAATGTAATCTTTGACAACCAATGGATTGGTTAAAAGGTACAAATAATCATTTATATATAGCTAAAAGTTGACATAAACTCCCCTAATATTTTTCGTAGCATTGCTAAAATAAAGAACTTTGAATTTGTTTAATGACAAAAATATTTAAATTTGATGGTCTCTTATGTGTCTATTAATTTGTTATTGAGTAGTCTTTTTTTTCCAACATTGCCTTTATATCATTTTATACTTATTCTTGGCAGTTTATTGGTTTTTATATGGATAAATTAGTTGGGGGAGTTTCTATTTTTGTGAACTCACACAACAAGCTCTAAGCGTTGTTACATTGGTTTTTATTTTTCTTTTGCCAATGTCTTTTTCCTATTCCTCCCTCTATTTTGTGAAGTTTCATTTTTTGAACTTTGTTTTGAACTTGGTTTTAAACTTTATTTTGAACTTTCAAAAGTTCAAATTCCCATGTTCAAATTTGGCTTGCGCATCTAGCGTTGTCGCGTCTTTGTTTCGGCTAGTTTTCCTTTAAGTGGTTTTCCTTAATTTGAACTTTCAAAGTTTAATTTCAAAAGTTCAAATTATAAAAGTGCAAGCGGAAGTTGAGTCTTAGTTATCAATATAAGAAGCCGTCACATTTTTGGTCAAGTAAGTCCGCTCAATTTGAACTTTCAAAGTCCCATTTCAAAGGTTCAAATCTAAATAATTCCTTTTCAGATCCGCAACGGATTTCATAATAAATGAAGGTAATGATGGTACAGATAAAAGAATAAGCTAGTGCATCTCAAATTTTAAATCAACCGTACCTTTTTTAGGGAAAATTAATCATTGCCTTGTAAACTCGAAGGGTGTGTGAAGACAACTAATTAATGAGATGTTAGAATAATGTCACTTTGACATTTTTTGCATGGATGAAATGAAAGTTTACGCATGCCACGAATCTAGGCAGAACTTTTTCTTTTATAGACGAAGGTGGTATTTTCATTTTCTCATTCAGTCTAGTTTTCTTTCATCGTCACGGAGCCAGAGAGACAAAGGAGGTAATTTCAAGGTTGCAGGACTGTCATTTTCATGAATTCTGGTATAGTTGCTTTAAAGGTTAACTTAACAAAGAAGGCTTCCTCACTAGTAAAATCCCTCATTCCAACAAGGACTACATGTTCTAGAAGAGAAAGGTTGTAAGAAGCTCACAATCAATCCTGAAGTTGTGGAATTAGATTCTGTCGAGGAAGAACAAGCTCCTATGGAAGATCAGGCTCTGGATGTAATGAATTTGGAAAATGTTGAAGGGGATGGAGAAGTAAGTAAAGAACAAGGAACTAACGATGCTCTATCCGTTGATTCAACTGTGTTGCAAACTCCTCCTGCTAAGGATACATCAGATACACCAACATGGCTCCACACCTCTATTAGCAAAAAGAAGAGTATTGTACCTATTTCTCTACCCGACAATGACATGGTGAGCAGATGTTTAGGCAAGAGAGTGAAGATAAAAAATCCTAAGACTGAGGCAATGATATAAATAGATGCTAAGACTGGATGTTGGTTTGTAGAAATTGCCATTCCTAAAAATGAGAAGAATTTAGATGAGGTAACAATTGATGGTTTCAAGCTTGAAAGGGTTGACTTGGGAGTGGCGAATTGTGCAACAGATGTTAAAAATATGGAATCCTCCACCAAGAAAATTGTAACCAGAGCATGGAAAGATGAAAAAGACAAGAAGGAAATGAAATAAATAATCTCCCAGATGGCTGAGTACATTTATTCCATTTATCATCCATATCAGGTTGTAACAACACAGACCCCGTTGGCCTTTGATATGACATCTCCAGATAATCAATTGATGAAGGAATAAATCGCGTGTAACAAGTCAATTGCTGAAGAATACTCATGTTGGTTAGATTCGGTACTCGAGCATAGAAGTAAATATATATGTGATCTCAGTCAAACCTATGAAGATGTTGTGGCCGCTAAAGATACTCTGAATGCAGAGGTGACTAAATGAGACAGAAAAGAATTAGTGCATGACACTGATGGCCCAAATGAGAGAGGTCAAGAAATATGGCATAATAAAATTCCTTTCTAAGAGGCCAATAATAGGATTCGATGATGAAATCCTGTTTGTTTCTCAGGATCATTTAGAATGGATAAACTTTGACATAAACCAGGGTATTGAGGAATCCACCAAATTGATGATAGAACTTACTGCCTTAACATGCATAATGAATAATGACCTTGGATTCATCAAAGTGTAGTTATTTAAAGAAGATGGTAAAAATTTGCAGAAGCCAGATGAAATGAATCAAGGATTCAAAGATAGAGTCTGTGTTGTTAAAGAGATAAAAATAGTTACACCTAAAGAATTCTCCTATGTAGCCGAAATGGAATCAATGCTGATTGTGTGCCAAGATCATCTGAATTTGCATAAAGACAAGGTCGCACTAGTTTGTAGGGAAAATAAGGTATGGAAACAAAGGATCACGCACATTGGCGTACCTAATCATCACCTGGTGGTTAAGTTCTCAACCAAACATCTAGAGTGGAGTAAATTGCAGGGCCAATCTTCATTAGCCATGACAAAATCATAAACCGAGATGCTTGGCGGAATGATTGCATGACTCAACTTTAGTTATTTTATTTTGATGTTTAGTCTAACTGTTGAACTTTGATCTTTTTACTTTTTACTCCTTTGTGGATTTGGTTTTAAAAACTTCCTAAATAGTTTATTTCTCACGCTATATATGGCTTATTATGACCGAGAAAAAGGGTTGGCCAAATTTTATAATTTTAATTTCAGGATGTTCTTAGTATTGTTAGATGCTTGAAACATTTTTACGATTTGAAAGATATTTTGATCAATTCTGATCTATTGGTTCAAATTGTGAAGTGGATTTATGGTATCTGTAATTATATCGTAGATTAATTGTGGATATCATTCTTTTGGCTGAATCCTAGCTTTTCATCATAGCATTTTTATCTGGTCTATTTTTCATTTCAAATTTGATAATTGAACCTTTGATACTTTACCTGGTAAAAAGTATTGTATATGAAGTTTTTCTTCATCAATTCATGAAAGCATAATTGAAAATTATTGATGAGGGAGTTGCACCTATATGTAGAGGGATTTAACTATCAAAGTGAATCCCAACTATTAACTAATTGGTTTTTCCCATAGGGCTATAGAGGTTCATTTTCTTGATCATCATTGATTGATTTTGGGGATAAATCTGTTAACTAATAGATTTTAGGCGACTCTACTGGGAAACTGATACTAAGTAGGTCAATTTTTAATTTTACTTATAAATGAGCAATCATAGTGTCACCCGCTGATGTGATACATGGACAAGAAGAAATCCCTCAAGTATTGCATTTTCTAGACACTCAGAAAGACATTATTGTTGACCTCAACTCTTTAGACTGGAAACTAAGAACTAACAATCAGCAATATCAACAGGTCAGATTGGTAATTGAGGAAGAAGAGGAGATAGGAAAATGGTTGAGAGGACTTCCTATAGCTTAGGAAGCCATAGTTGTGGATAGAGTAGCCCAAGGGTTTTAAGACTTCAATTCTGGATTCCAAACGTTTCACTAGGTCTCAGGCTAAACAGGGGTTAGTAGATCAAGATTTGGAAGATCTTAAGAGACTTAGTGGTACCCTAGATTTAACCCTGCCTTAGAAACCCATACATAAGTCTAAAAAAATTCAGAAATCTATAGCCTCACCTATCTTTCCATGCTCTAGTCCTTTCAGGGATACCTACACCTTTGAATATCAATCTTCATCCTGTTTTAAACATTATGGTTGTTAATCCTTGGGGTGCCACTATGGGAACTCTAAACCTACCAGCACATCATTCTTTACCTGAAGGTACTAAAGATGTATTTCCATGATTTACTGGAGATGGGAAAGTCTTAGTTGAGGAACATTTGAATACTTTTAATGTGGCTAGTGGTGTCCTGGCAGTACAACACGAAGATGTGGCTGTGAGATTATTTGTGCAAACATTGTCTGAAGGTGTTGTAGAATAGTTCAGCCACCTTCCAACAGCTTCCATAACGGGGTGGGCTGATATGAAGACAACTTTTGAAAATAGATTTAGGAGTGCAGAGGACGAACACTCACTTTTGGCTCAGTTGACACAAATGAAAAAGGAGATACATGAGCCAATGCATGATTATGTGGCTAAATACAATAAATTGGTACATAAGATCCCTACTAGGAAAAGGCCTACCCCAGAGAACCAACAATGTTTCTTTGTAAATTCAATGCCCCTTGACCATGGATTTAATCTACGCAGAAGTAGACCAACAAATTTGGGTATGGCCCAGATGCAAGAAATTGAATTAGAGGATGATTTAATCACTTGTAGGAAATGAAGAAAAGAAGTTCAAACTCCCCACGCACAAGCATCTTTGTCTTCATCAGACCCTATGGTCAAAAGAATTGTAAATGATATGATTTCCCTTAAGAAACAACTGCCAAAAAGTAATACACCTTACCAGGACATCCCTCAGAGGTTCTAGAATCAATCCGCTGCAAATTCGAGAAGGTAGTTGACATTGTCATCTTCTCAGCAAAGACTGGCTATAGAGGATACCCCAAGCGTGAAGGCTAATATGTGTGTGTTTTATCTAACAGATGATCATGATGGCAATACATGTCCAAAAATGGTAAGGTATATTCAAATGAATACTCAAAAAGAAATTGTTGAAGAGGTTCATGAAGATAAGACTGGTCCAAAGTTATCTGGCGACTCTGAAACATACTACTTCAAATACGAATCAGATCCAGATAGAGGTGCAAATATTTTGGTAACTTTGGAAGAGCCCTTGTGCTTAGTGCTGATAAGGAATCAAAAGGGATACAAGTATTCTCCTACAATTTCAACTCCATTATCCACCAACAAGGCGAGCGAACCTGGAAATCAAAAGTCAAGCTTCTCAAAGGTCAAGAGTTCAAACTCTCCTGAGGTACCAATTTGAAAAAGGTTTGATACTTACCCTTCTTTTGATATTCTAGAATTTTACAAGACCTCTAAAATTCAAATTTCTCTTATGGAGTACTTAAGATTAAATCCTAGGGAGCTTGATAAACTAGTGGATTTTGTTAGAGGAAATGACCTGCCAAAGTCAATTGATAATCTTGTGAATGCCCAATCCAATCAACTATAACCACCTGAATTTGGCCTATTCCAACTATGGACCCTATTTTCCCTAAGTGTGATCATACCCTCGATTATGTCCAAATGACCCTGTTACTGCTTGGCATAATTCTTCAAATCAATTTAATGTCCTAGGTGATTTTTTATCACTGAATTATATTAACTATTATAGCCATATGATTCAAATCAATTCAAATCATTTAAATCAAACCAAATTCAAACATGGCTATAGTATTTAAAGGAATTAAATAAATCTCTAAATCAATTACCCACTTGCAAAATAACCCATTCCCTAGCCTATTTAATTTAATTAAAATGGCTATAGTCCCCTAATTATTAAAAAGTAATTAAATTGTTTAAATAATTAAATTCCTATTTTTGAATGAATTAAATAAGTTTAATTCATTTAATTAATATTTTCCTAACCCCCAACCTAACCTATCTCAACCACTTCTACCCTGGGTTCTAACCCTTCTCAACCCATTCACCCTTGCTAATCTAATCCTAATCCTAATTCTACCCTAACCCACCTCCTAATGTTGTCACATTCCATTAAGGAATGCTTAGCAACTCAACCCACTTGAGAAAGTCATGAAATCTCAAGATTCCTTCCTCAAAGTCCACCTTCTCAAGTCATCCTCTTACACTCTCCCCATGCTCCTTTAAGGCTTTCATTAATGCCTTATCAATAAAAATTACTTAAGCCCATGTCTCCTCCATACATCCTTAATGCCCAAGGCATTAATGGTTCTTACACCTCCATTAATGAGTCCCTTAACTCATAAATGAGCATTGTCTCCCCTCTCTCTCTCTCTCTCTCTCTCATTCTTCTATAAATAGAAGCCATTTTTTAGAACAATTAAGCCTTCATCTCATATTCTCAATGTATTTTTATGCTGTTAGAATTAACTTAGACTCACATTTCACTTCATAATTCATGCTTTTGCATTGTTCTTATTTCCATTCTTAGAGCTTGAATACATGTTTCCTCTTCATTTAGCTTATTTTAAACTAAAATCCTTCATGCTAGGTCGTATATATCACTGATTGTAGCATAATCTGAGGGCTATTATGTTACTAATCACACTCTTCTTAGTTAGAAGGCAATAGGTCGATATTAGTTGGTTTGGTATGCTTATCTAACCTTTTTGAACTAATGTAATGACTTATTGATGTGTTGTGTCTCTCTTATCAGGTACATAATATACACACACATTTTTGGCACCCACCGTGGGGCACAATTTTGACTTGGCCTCATTTTCTAACACTTTTTTGCTAATTTGCATGCTCAGGATTCTATCACAGGATCATTTTTGATCATTCAGGATCGCATCCGGGATATGCCCTCACACCATTAAAAATGAGGCTCGCATCCAGGATTGCCTAGGTCATTTTCAGTTTAGGTTCGCATATGGTAAGAAAGGGATCACATTTGGTAAGGAAGCTCGCATACAGTATACTTCATTGCATTTAGTAAAATTTTAGGATCGCATATGGTTAGAAAGCTTATGCATTTCGTTTGCCGAATCCTAACATTTTGACAAGTTGTGCTTTTTGGTATTTTACAGCTTAACAAGTGTTTGTAGGTTGTTTTTGGAGATTTTCATGGGAGTTGAACTAAACGCATACTAACTCAGTTTTACAGGTTGCCAAACCCCCATCTTGACCTCTATTTACTTACTTTCAAACTTAAAATACATATTCCAATTTGTCACTAAACTGACTAGAGGATTATGCTGTTTTCCTTTTAAAGGAAAATCAGAACCTCATACATCAGTTTATGGATTGAACGAAATTTGGGGTAAATGAACAAGCAAACACAGCATCTAATTCAATTTGGAATCAGTAAATGAACAACACAAAGCACTAAATATGTGGGATTAAAGAAAAAGTTCAATTGTTTAATTATTTTTGGATTAGTAATTGAACAAGAAACTCACTAAATTTTGTGGCTAATTGAACAAGGCAACTTTCCTTTTCAAGAAAATCTTGTTTTCTTTAAAATAGGAACAACTAAATCGAGCTCAACATAGCTTGAAGGAATGAACTTTGTTTTAAGTATTTTGGGAGAAAATGGCTTAGATTAGGAGAGTATGCTCTTCTTCTTTGGAAGAATTAGAAATCCAGACATCCAAAGCTCGCCAATCCTAGTTACTTATATTTAAATAGTAGAGGGCCTGCCGGTTGAGGAACAAATCTCCTGGGAATGACCCAAGTGAGTACTGGTTTTATGCCAACCCTTCCAACTCACTATAAATAGTTGCTTCCTCGTAGGCCAAAGCCTCGGAAGACGGAACTGGTTTTGTTCTTAGAATTTTGACATCATTCCTTGAACATATCTGGGTATATGTAGAGTGGATCCACTTGAATCTTTCTTGCGAGACTACATATATTTAGGTACTGATAGGGCTATACACTTGAATTTTGCATTGTGCAATTCTATGGGGGATGGTTTCAAATGGATTGCCCAATAATCTACAACAACTTCAACTGAAAGAATTCCTGATTCATCCCCAAAAGGGTGATAATATTTGTGCAAGGAAAAAATTAATTGCCCTAAGACACTCATTATATTGTGCCCTCACTTGCGTTTGGAGTCGGCTAATATAGCATGATGACTGGAGCCATTGTGTGCTTGGTGATGGCTATATTTTGATTAGCATTTGAGTGTGTACCTAAGTCAACGAGTAAAGTTTTTCATCCTCCACCTAGAGAATAGGAAAAGATGAGTGTTTGTTTCACCCTCCTAACAATGCAAAACTGTTTGACGTGTTCAAAAGATCATTAAAAAGATAAGCTCCTCAAAATAATCAACAAATTTCAAACCCTGGAGTGCAAGTGTTTTTCACACCTTACGACACCTCTTAACACAATCTGGAAACAAGAAAATTCACCCTTGCTAATCTAATCCTAATCCTAATCCTACCCTAACCCACCTCCTAATATTGTCACATTCCATTAAGGAATGCTTAGCAACTCAACTCACTTGAGAAAGTCATGGAATCTCAAGATTCCTTCCTCAAAGTCCACCTTCTCAAGCCATCCTCTTACACTCTCCCCATGCTCCTTTAAGGCTTTCATTAATGCCTTATGAATGAAAATTCCTTAAGCCCATGTCTCCTCCATACCTCCTTAATGCCCAAGGCATTAATGGTTCTTACACCTCCATTAATGAGTCCCTTAACTCATAAATGAGCCTTGTCTCACCCCCTCTCTCTCTCATTCTTCTAATAATTAGCTCTGGCTCCCCCCTCTCCCTGATCTGGAGGAGGAGGAGGAGGTACAAATGGAGTTGGAGGTGGCATCACCCACTCACACTGCTGGGCTAACCGATAAAATGACACTACTCTCTGCCCATTTGGCACTGCCACATGGTAAAGAGTGTAATAATATGTAGCCCTCTATCCCTGATGGGTAGCTGTATGGGCTTGTATGTCTCACTCTATGCATAGTCTCTCCATCTTCCTATCTCTATCTATTAGCAAGGCATCTGATATCGCCAGTCTAGACTCTGCTGCTATACCCCTAGCCTCTGCTACTGTCTCTCTAGCCTCTAAAGCTATAATCTAAGCCCTCAGCTGCTCTCTCTCCTGCTCACACCTGGATAGAGGATCTCCATCTTTGCCTACATCCTGCTCCTGGGACCCCTGACGCCTCTGTCACTGCTACTCTCCTGTAAGCAATGGGACAATATCTCTCCGAGGGGCCATAAATCTGAATCTCTGGCGTCTGCCTTTCCCATTGCCACTGGCTCCACTTGTATTGATGGCCTCTCCACCACCACCCCTATCATCTCCATCAGGACCATCATTGAGAGGACGATGCATGCCATCTCTACCACCATCCCTGCCACCATCACGACCTCTGTGTCTACTAGGAGCCCTGTCTCTACCTCCTCTGCCCCTGACATGTTGATCATCCAGATCATAATCTAAAGGCTCCTCTATATGAGGAATAATCTCCTCAGGAATAGTTAACCGAGGAAAGGGGTACTGGAGCCTCTCAGTGGCATATCCATTTGATACACCTGTGTCCTCTACATCTGGCCAAAAATCCCAGTCTACAACAACCATATCCTGGATCTCCTAGTGTGTAGTCTCATAGGTCAACTGTGCCCCCCATAAAGTTGTCTCATCTCTGGTCTGGGCATATACTGCAATATCCTCTGTCCTGCCCTACCGCCGACCATACTGCCTCAATACTCTGGTGATAACAAATCGCTCTATAACATACCTAGTCTGACCAATGAGATATTGGCTCTGACACAGGTAAGGCACATGTCGGGTATCTAAAGTCCATACCTCACAATCTAAATATGGTCACCAAATGACCTCTGTCACATCGTCGAATAATCAATGCCAGTACTCAATCTTGCCTAGATGGGGCTACTGCAAAAGGCCTGCATACATATATACGTAGGGCTGCTTTGGTGCCCTCGGCCTATTTATAATAGGCCATGTAATAGGGATGTTCTCCTAGGCCCAGATCTGCAGAATAAGGATACCCACAATCATACTGCAGGTATAATGGTATACAATCTCGTGGAGCTCTTTGTACATGTGAGCTAAGATACAACTCCCCCAAGCAAATCGCCGATGATGGATGAAAATCTGCTCGATCATACTCACCCTACCAGCCATGAATCTATGCTATCCCCTATCTGGCATGAGGATGTCACCTACCAGACCTGCTAAGTAAATAGATAATTGATCATAGTGATCGACCATGTACTCCCAAGACAGATATCTCCAGTTTGTGGTGTCATCCTGGAAGAATCTGCGTGTAGCACCAATTGCCACGCCAGCTTGGGACTCAAAGAAAACCTCATGTCTAACCATCAGCACCCAAAGTATCCTCCAGATGTCCTCCAGGGTCACAGTGATCTCTCTTGTTGGTAAATGGAAGGTGTTGTGCTTTGAATGCCATCTCTCAGCAAGAGCAGTCAACAACCCATGGTTTACCCCGATCTCAGGTAAACCTATCAAGGAACACAATCTACATCAGATCATAGTCATCTGCTCATCATCTGACAAATATCCCAACAATCCAAGTACACACATAGGGTAAGTGCCACGAAATGTGACTACCTCAAACTGGGCCTATTTTAGACAAAAACAACAATACATTAGACTCCTATCTACAACACAGGGGCAGACTCCTAATCAACTAAGTCATTTCAAGTTCGTAGGATGCAAATAGATCAAAACACATTAAAATTCTAAATTTTCTACTAGATGTGATCCTGGAAATACAGGATGTGACTGCGTTTACCAGATGTAATCCCTGAAATACAGGATGTGATCCTAAACGTAGGGTGCAATCCTAAGCACACTGGGTGCGACCCAGTGATGGATTTGCTATTTAAACAAGATGAAAACTAAGGAACTAGATGTGATCTGGTAAATACCAGATGTGACACAGGAATCCAGAAAAATCAGATGTTATCCGGGAAAAATTGGATGCGACACGGGATTCGCAGGATGCAATCCAGAATCTCAGATGTGATTCTAAATTGAAAGGGCTCCAAAAGCCACAAAACTGCATGAATTTGAAATTTGCAAAATTCACAGGGTAGTTTATCGAGCACTTACCGATGGTGGATAGTTGGCTGGACACTGATGTTGATGGCTCAATTTAAAATGGTGCTTCATCATTGGGACTACCATCTTCTCTACAGAGCTCTCTGATTTACTATAGAGGAAAGTGCAAATGAATAGTGAAATGGTAATTTTGGAGGCTTATACGAGTCTTTTGAGACATTTAGGAGTTCCGAAACACCTCCTAGACAACTACAACTTCATTTATATTCTCTTTCTAATCAATCAAGAACCAAATCGAAGGTGCCTATGATGTTTTCAGCAGCACAGTACCATTTTCATGATCATTCTGAGAATTGCAAATTTGCTTCATTTGTTCTGAACATCAGTCAATACTGCACATTTTATCATACATCTTGGTCTGACATCATTTTATTAGTCTTATCACTCACATTTTCACGTAATTAACTTGGTAATCATGTGTTTATTTTTAAACACATCTTCTTTTCTCACTTCTTCTCCTCCTTTCTTTCTTGTCCTAACCACTTCCTGCAAGTGATACCTTCTTTTCAACTGAGGGATTTATTCTTTTCCTTCGATTTCATTCTCGAGGGGGAATGATCACACTATCATCAATTAACTTTTTGCTCAAAACTGTATTAAAAATGACTTCGTTATCAAAAAAACTAGGGGCATAACAGTTTCCTTGACTAAAGTCAGAACTGTTGGATAGAAAGCTTTGGTTCTCATGAGCTGGATATCTTATGTTTCCTCATTTTAAAAGATTTTTATTAAGCTCCTGGCAGCTTCATACTGGATTTTTGGATGATAACCAAGTTCAGAATTGGTATCTCTAAGATCTTTTATTGATCTTTGGACGAAAACCAAGTTCAGAATCAATTCTATTAGTTTTGTTCAATCAAGTGCAAGACTGATCTCATCAACATTTTGTTTGACAACCAAGAACGAGATTATCAATCTTTTTGAAGTTAAAATAAAATAAAACAAACTTTCTTTGAATCAATGCGCTACTTGCACATCAATTCAAAGAGGGGAAAATGTAACCACCTGAATTTGGTCTATTCCAATTATGGACCCTATTTTCCCTAAGTGTGATCATACCCTCGATTATGTCCAAACGACCCTGTTACTGCTTGGCATAATTCTTCAAATCAATTTAATGTCCTAGGTGATTTTTTATCACTGAATTATATTAACTATTATAGGCATATGATTCAAATCAATTCAAATCATTTAAATCAAACCAAATTCAAACATGGCTATAGTATTTAAAGGAATTAAATAAATCTCTAAATCAATTATCTACTTGCAAAATAACCCATTCCCCTAGCCTATTTAATTTAATTAAAATGGCTATAGTCCCCTAATTATTAAAAAGTAATTAAATTGTTTAAATAATTAAATTCCTATTTTTGAATGAATTAAATAAGTTTAATTCATTTAATTAATATTTTCTTAACCCCCAACCTAACCTATCTCAACCACTTCTACCCTGGGTTCTAACCCTTCTCAACCCATTCACCCTTATTAATCTAATCCTAATCCTAATTCTACCCTAACCCACCTCCTAATGTTGTCACATTCCATTAAGGAATGCTTAGCAACTCAACCCACTTGAGAAAGTCACGGAATCTCAAGATTCCTTCCTCAAAGTCCACCTTCTCAAGCCATCCTCTTACACTCTCCCCATGTTCCTTTAAGGATTTCATTAATGCCTTATTAATGAAAATGCCTTAAGCCCATGTCTCCTCCGTACCTCCTTAATGCCCAAGGCATTAATGGTTCTTACACTTCCATTAATGAGTCCCTTAACTCATAAATGAGCCTTGTCTCCCCTCTCTCTCTCTCTCATTCTTCTATAAATAGAAGCCATTTTTGAGAACAATTAATCCTTCATCTCATATTCTCAATGTATTGTTATGTTGTTAGAATTAACTTAGACTCACATTTCACTTCATAATTCATGCTTTTGCATTGTTCTTATTTCCATTCTTAGAGCTAGAATGCATGTTTCCTCTTCATTTAGCTTGTTTTAAACTAAAATCCTTCATGCTAGGTCGTATATATCACTGATTGTAGCATAATCTAAGGGCTATTATGTTACTAATCACACTCTTCTTAGTTAGAAGGCAATAGGTCGATATTAGCTGGTTTTGTATGTTTATCTAACCTTTTTGAACTAATGCAATGACTTATTGATGTGTTGTGTCTCTCTTATTAGGAACATAATATACACACATTTCTGATGCCCACCGTGGGGCATGATTTTTGACTTGGCCTCATTTTATAACACTTTTTTACTAATCTGCATGCTTAGGATTCTGTCACAGGATCATTTTTGATCATTTAGGATTGCATCTGGGATATGCCCTCGCACTACGGAAAATGAGGCTTGCATTTGAGATTTCCTGAGTCATTTTCAGTTTAGGCTTACATCTGGTAAGCAAGGGATCACATTTGGTAAGGAAGCTCGCATATAGTATACTTCATCACAGTCAATAAAATTTTAGGATCGCATCTGGTTAGAAAGTGTGTGCATTTCGTTTGCCTAATCCTAACATTTTGACAAGTTGTGCTTTTTGGTATTTTACAGCTTAACAAGTGTTTGCAGGTTGTTTTTAAAGATTTTTGTGGGAGTTGAACTAAACACATACTAACTCAGTTTTATAGGTTTCCAAACCCCCATCTTGACCTCTATTTACTTGTTTTCAAACTTAAAATACATATTCCAATTTGTCACTAAACTAACTAGAGGATTATGCTATTTTTCTTTTAAAGGAAAATCAGAAACTCATACATCAGTTTATGGATTGAACGGAATTTGGGGTAAATGAACAAGCAAACACATCATCTAATTCAATTTGGAATCAGTAAATGAACAACACAAAGCACTAAATATGTGGGATTAAAGAACAAGTTCAATCGTTTAATTCTTTTTGGATTAGTAATTGCAACTCACTAAATTTTGTGGCTAATTGAACAAGGCAACATCCCTTTTCAAGTAAATCCTGTTTTCTTTAAAATAGGAACAACTAAATTGATCTCAACATAGCTTGAAGGAATGAACTTTGCTTTAAATTTTTTGGGAGAAAACATCTTAGATTAGGAGAGTATGCTGTTCTTCTTTGGAAGAATCAGAAATCTAGACATCCAAAGCTCGACAATCCTGGTTACTTATATTTAAACAGTAGAGGGCCTGCCGGTTGAGGAACAAATCTTCTGAGAATGACCCAAGTGAGGACAGGTTTTACGCCAACCCTTCCAACTCACTATAAATAGTTGCTTCCTCATAGGCCAAAGCCTCAGAAGACAAAACTGGTTTTATTCTTGGAATTTTGACATCATTCCTTGAACATATCTGGGTATATGTAGAGTGGAGCCACTTGAATCTTTCTTGCAAGACTACATATAGTTAGGTACTCATAGGGCTATACGCTTAAATTTTGCCTTGTGCAATTCTATTGGGGACAGTTTTGAACGGATTGCCCAATAATCTACAACAACTTCAACTGAAAGAATTCCTGATTCATCCCCAAAAGTGTGATAATCTTTGTGCAAGGCAAAAAGTAATTGCCCCAAGACACTCGTCATATTGTGCCCTCACTTGCGTTTGGAGTCAACTAATATAGCATCATAGCTAGAGCCATTGTGTACTTGGTGATGGCTATATTCTGATTAGCATTTGAGTGTGTACCTGAGTCAATGAGCAAATATTTTCATCCTCCACCTAGAGAATAGGAAAAGATAAGTGTTTGTTTCACCCTCCTAACAATGCAAAACTATTTTACGTGTTCAAAAGATCATTAAAAAGATAAGCTCCTCAAAACAATCAACAAATTTCAAACCCTAGAGTGCAAGTGTTTTCCACACCTTACGACACCTCTTAACACAATCTGTAAACAAGGAACTTCACCCTTGATAATCTAATACTAATCCTAATTCTACCCTAACCCACCTCCTAATATTGTCACATTCCATTAAGGAATGCTTAGCAACTTAACCCACTTGAGAAAGTGATGGAATCTCAAGATTCCTTCCTCAAAGTCCACCTTCTCAAGCCATCCTCTTACACTCTCCCCATGCTCCTTTAAGGCTTTCATTAATGCCTTATTAATGAAAATGCCTTAAGCCCATGTCTCCTCCATACCTCCTTAATTCCCAAGGCATTAATGGTTCTTACACCTCCATTAATGAGTCCCTTAACTCATAAATGAGCCTTGTCTCCCCTCTCTCTCTCTCTCATTCTTCTATTAATCAGCTCTAGCTCCCCCCCTCTCCCTAATCTGGAGGAGGAGGAGGAGGAGGTACAAATGGAGGTGGAGGCATTATCGCCCCCTCAGACTGGTGGGCTAATTGAGAAAATGACACTTCTATCTACACCTCTGGCACTGCCGCATGGTAAAGAGAATAATAATATGTAGCCCTCTGTCCCTGATGGGTAGCTATACGGGCCTGTATGTCTCACTCTACGCGGAGTCTCTCCATTTGCCTGTCTCTATCTGTCAGCAAGGCATCTGATATCGCCAGTCTAGACTTTCCTTCTATAGCCCTAGCCTCTGCTACTGTTGCTCTAGCCTCTAAAGCTGTAATCTGAGCCCTCAGCTACTCTCTCTCCTACTCACACCTGGACAGAAGATCTCCATCTTTTCCTGCATCTTGCTCCTGGGACCCCTAACACCTCTGTCGCTACTACTCTCCTATAAGAAATGGGTCAGTATCTCTCTGAGGGGCCACAAATCTAAATCTATGGCATCCGCCCTGCCTGCTGCCACTGGCTCCACCTATATTGATGGCCTCTCCACCACCACCCCTATCATCTCCATTAAGACCATCATCAGGAGGAGGACGCCTGCTATCTCTACCACTGTCCCTACCACCATCACGACCTCCATGTCTATGAGGAGTCTTGTCTCTACCTCCTCTGCCCCTAATAGGTCGATCATCCAGATCATAATCTAAAGGCTCCTCTATACGAGGAATAATCTCCTCAGGAACAGTGAACCGAGGAAAGGGGTATTGAAGCCTGTCAGTGGCATATCCATCTGATACACCTACCTCCTCTACATCTGGCCGAAGATCCCAGTCTATAGCAACCATATCCTGGATCTCCTGGTGTTTAGTCTCATAGGTCAACTGTGCCCCCCGTAAAGGTGTATCGTCCCTGGTCTAGGCATATACTGTAATATCCTCTGTCCTGCCCTGCCATTGACCATATTGTCTCAATACTCTGGTGATAACAAACTGCTTTATAACATACCTGGTCTGGCCAATGAGATATTGGCTCTGACACAGGTAAGGCACCTGCGGGGCATCTGAAGTCCATACCTCACAATCTAAATATGGTCACCAAATGACCTTTGTCATATCATCGAATAATAGGTGCCAGTACTCAATCTTGGCCAGATGGGGCTATTGCAAAAGGCCGACATACATATATACGTAGGGCTGCTCTAGTGCCCTTTTCCTATCTACAATAGGCCGTGTAACAGGGATGTTCTCCCAAGCCCAGATCTATAGAATAAGGATACCCACAGTCATACTGGGGGTATAATGGTATACAATCTCATGGAGCTCTCTGTACATGTGAGCTAAGATACAGCTCCCCCAAGCAAATCACTGATGGTGGACGACCATCTGATCGATCATACTCACCCAGCCGACCATGAATCCATGCTAGCCCCTATCTGGCATGAGGATGCCACCTACCAGACCTGCTAAGTAAATAGATAATCAATCATAGTGATTGACCATGTAGTCCCAAGACATATATCTCTGGTCTATGGTGTCATCCTGGAAGAATCTGCATGCAGTACCAGCCACCACGCCAGCTTGGGACTCAAAGAAAACTTCCTATTTGACCATCGACACCTGAATTATCCTCCAGACATCCTTTGGGGTCACAGTGATCTCTCATGTCGGTAAATGGAAGGTGTTATGCTTTGAATGCCATCTCTCGGCAAGAGCAGTCAACAACCCACAATTTACCCTGATCTCGGGTAAACCTATCAAGGAACGTAATCCACATCGGATCACAGTCATCTACTCATCATCTAAAAAACATCCTAACAATGCAAGTACACGCGTAGGGTAAGTGCTGCAAAATGTGACTACCTCAAATTGGGCCTATTTTGGATAAAAATGACAATACATCAGAATCCTATCTACAACACAGGGGCAGAGTCCTAATCAACTAAGTCATTTCAATTGCAGGATGCAAACAGATCGAAACACATTAAAATTCTAAATTTTCTACCAGATACAATCCTAGAAATACAGGATGCGACTGCATTTACCAAATGCAATCCCTAAAATATGGGATGTGATCCTAAACATGGGGTGCTATCCTAAGCACACCGGGTGTGACCCACTGATGGATTTCCTATTTAAACAAGACAAAAAAAAGGAACTAGATGCGATTCTAGAAATACCAGATGCGACGTAGGAATTTGAAAAAACCGGATGCGATCCAGGAAAAACTGGATGCGGCACGAGATTTGCAGGATGCGATCCAGAATCCCGGATGTGATTCAAAATTGAAAGGGCTCTAAAAGCCACAAAATTGCATGAATTTGAAATTTGCAAAATTCACAGGGTAGTTTATCGAGCACTTACTGATGGTGGGTAGTCGGCTGGACACTGATGTCGATGGCTCATCTCAAAACGGTGCTTCCTCATTGGGACTACCATCTTCTCTGCAGAGCTCTCTGATTTACTATAGAGGAAAGTGCAAATGAATAGTGAAATGGTAATTTTGGAGGCTTATATGGGTCTTTTGAGACATTTAAGAGTTCTAAAACTCCTCCCAGACAACTACAACTTCATTTCTATTCTCTTTTTGATCAATCAGGAAACAAATCGAAGGTGCCTACGATGTTTTTAGTAGCACAACGCCATTTTCACGATCATTCTGAGAATTGCAAATTTGCTTCATTTTTTCTGAACATCGGTCAATACTGCACATTTTATCATACATCTTGGTCTGACATCATTTTATCAGTCTTATCACTCACATTTTCACGTAATTAAATTGCTAATCGTGTGTTTATTTTTAAACACATCTTCTTTTCCCCCTTCTTCTCCTCCTTTCTTTCTTGTCCTAACCTCTTCCTGCAAGTGATACCTTCTTTTCAACTGAGGGATTTATTCTTTTCCTTTAATTTCATTCTTAAGGGGGCATGATCACACTATCATCAATTAAATTTTTGCTCAAAACTGCATTAAAAATGACTTTGTTATCAAACACACTAGGGGCATAACAGTTTCCTTGACTAAAGTCAGAACTATTGGATAGAAAGCTTTGGTTCTCATGAGCTGGATATCTTATGTTTCCTCATTTTAAAAGATTTTTATTAAGCTCCTTGCAGCTTCGTACTGGCTTTTTGGATGACAACCAAGTTCAGAATCAGTATTATCAATTTTTGGACAACAACCAAGTTCAGAATTGGTATCTCTAAGATCTTTTATTGATCTTTGGATGACATCCAAGTTCACAATCAATTCTATTAGTTTTTTTTGATCAAGTGCGAGACTGATCTCATCAACATTTCATTCGACAACCAAGAACGGTATTCTCAATCTTTTTGAAGTTAAAATAAAAAAAAAACTTTCTTTGAATCAATGCGTTGCTCGCACATCAATTCAAACAGGGGCAAATGTAACCACCTGAATTTGGTTTGTTCCAACTATGGACCCGATTTTCTCTAAGTGTGATCATACCCTCGATTATGTCCAAACGACCTTGTTACTACTTGGCATAATTCTTCAAATCAATTTAATGTCCTAGGTGATTTTTCATCACTGAATTATATTAACTATTATAGCCATATAATTCAAATAAATTCAAATCATTTAAATCAAACCAAATTCAAACATGGCTATAGTATTTAAAGGAATTAAATAAATCTCTAAATCAATTACCCACTTGCAAAATAACCCATTCCCCTAGCCTATTTAATTTAATTAAAATGGCTATAGTCCCCTAATTATTAAAAAGCAATTAAATTGTTTAAATAATTAAATTCCAATTTTTGAATGAATTAAATAAGTTTAATTCATTTAATTAATATTTTTCTAACCCCCAACCTAGCCTATCTCAACCACTTCTACACTGGGTTCTAACCCTTCTCAACTCATTCAGCCTTGCTAATCTAATCCTAATCCTAATTCTACCCTAACCCACCTCCTAATGTTGTCACATTCCATTAAGGAATGCTTAGCAACTCAACCCACTTGAGAAAGTGATGGAATCTCAAGATTCCTTCCTCAAAGTCCACCTTCTCAAGCCATCCTCTTACACTCTCCCCATGCTCCTTTAAGGATTTCATTAATGCCTTATTAATGAAAATGGCTTAAGCCCATGTATCCTCCATACCTCCTTAATGCCCAAGGCATTAATGGTTCTGACACCTCCATTAATGAGTCCCTTAACTCATAAATGAGCCTTGTCTCCCCTCTCTCTCTCTCTCATTCTTCTATAAATAGAAGCCATTTTTTAGAACAATTAAGCCTTCATCTCATATTTTCAATGTATTGTTATGCTGTTAGAATTAAATTAGACTCACATTTCACTTCATAATCCATGCTTTTGCATTGTTCTTAATTCCATTCTTAGAGCTAGAATGCATGTTTCCTCTTCATTTAGCTTGTTTTAAACTAAAATCCTTCATGCTAGGTCGTATATATCACTGATTATAGCATAATCTGAGGGCTATTATGTTACTAATCACACTCTTCTTAGTTAGAAGGCAATAGTTTGATATTAGTTGGTTTTGTATGCTTATCTAACCTTTTTGAACTAATGCAATGATTTATTGATGTGTTGTATCTCTTTTATCAAGTACATAATATACACGCACATCAACCATCTACTTATAATTCAATAGGCCAACCTGAAATTGTTAAACAACCAACTTAAGGGGAAATCTTGACCAAAACCGATCAATCTTTTGCAAAGCCACAACCTTTCTATATGTCCTTGTTCATCCATGGACACAAGCTCATCAATTGCATTATTGATTCTGGGCTTCTTATAACATAATGCTCTCCTCTATAGCTAAAGCATTAGACTTTCCTCTAACCAAAGCTTTGGATGTTGCTAATCCATGGACTCAAAACAAGTACCTTTGTTGGGTCAAATAAAAGATGCTCAGGTAGCCTTAGCTACTCATCCTGCCAGAAGGCTTAAATTAACAATCTTGGTTGCTGATATACCTACCAGTTATGGCATGCTGTTAAGTCACACCTTTTGTAAAGATCTTGGAGGGGAGATTAAACTCGATTGGTCATAGGATAGTATTTCAATAGGAAAAGAGAAAGTCATTCTCGAACTAGAGCCCAAATAAAAATACATTGTTTTTCCTTCTGATGATTCAAGATCTCATATTTTATACGAAGAAGCTGAATTTGGAAATTATTTGATTCTTCCTAAACCTGATGTAGCTAAAGAGATGCAATTGGAAGACTAGTCTCTATGGACCATGGAATTTGATAGGAGTTTTTCCCACACTAGTTCAGGAATAGGAGTGGTGCTAATCTCTCTAGAAGGGAAAAAGATCCGTTCTGCTTATAAGTTAGAATTCAGCAATATGAACAATACGGCGGAATATGAAGCCTTGCTCCTTGGGATTGAAGAGGCAAAACAGAGAGGGATTTAAAACTTAAAATATTTCAAAGATGCAGATTTGATTGTGAAACAGGTAAGGAGTAACTTCACTGTAAAGAATGAAAGACTTAAATACTACCGTAATAGGTTTTGGGATGAAATAGAAGGTTTTGAAGCCTTCTGTATTGAGGTTATTCCCCGAGAATTTAATTCTAGAGCTGATGCTCTTGCTAGATCAGCTTCTCTCCTTATTCCCCATCCTGACTTCAATAATGATGTGTACAAAATTGAATTAGTCCATCGACCCAGTGTCCCAGATAACTCAGAATCATGGAAAGTCTTCCGCTATGATAAACAAATTAATCTCTTTATGCAATGTCTAGATATGTTATCTTCAACATACTTTGAAGGATCCAAATATGATTGTCATGAATTATTTCCTAATGAAGAAAGTTGTCAAGAAGAAAATGTAATTCAGTTGAAAGGTAACAGGATTCCAAAATGACTGGTCACTTTGGAGAAGTTATTTGATAGGCGAGATTGCTATAGAGGTAATCAAGAAGTGCATGAGAATTCAGAGCCAGGGGCCTATGAAAAGGTGAACATTAGGGAAGAATTTGACACCAAAATGGTTAATTTGGGACTTTATTGTACAACAAAAGAAAAGAAGAGATTTGTCCAGTTTTTAAAATCATACAAGGATTCCTTTGCTTGGTCTTACGAAGACTTGAAGGATTTTAATCAGGGACAGGTGCAACATCACATTCCTCTCAAACCAGGGATAAGTCTTTTCAAGTAGAAGCTAAGGAATTAAAATCCCAAGGTAGTGGATGACATTTTTAAGGAAGTAGAAAAGATGTTACAAGTCCACATTATCTACCCAATTCATCATTTCGACATGGGTAGAAAATATTGTGCCAGTACATAAAAAAAATGGAGAGATACGTATCTGTGTGGGCTTTCGTAAATTGAATCAAGGAAGTCTCAAAGACAAGTATCCTTTACCGATAATGGATCACATCCTTCAGACCATGGATGGATCAGAAATGATGTCTCTATTGGATGGTTATTCTAGGTATAACTAGATAAGCGTAGCAGAAGAAGATCAACATAAGTCCACTTTCACAACTCCTTGGGGAACGTTTTATTACAGATGTATTCTATTTGGATTAATCAATGCCAGAGCTACATTCCAATGGGTGATGAACACTACCTTTAGCCATCTAAGAAATAAAATATTTGTCATATATCTAGATGATAAATAACAGTCTTTTCGAGAAGAAGGAAAATACATATAAGGGACTTACAAAGGATATTGTAGATTTGTCGGGAGCATGGAATTTCATTAAATCAAAATATCCAGTCTTTGTTGTAATTGAAGGTAATCTCTTGGGTCACATAGTATCTCAAGAGGGGATAAGGGTCAATCCAGAACGAGTGAGGGCAATTCAACAACTAGCTCTACCATCCAATAGAACTGGAGTAAAATCTTTTTTTGGTTAGGTTATTTTCCTAAGGAAATTTGTCCCAAATTTTGTTGAAGCCACAAAGCCTCTCATGAGCTTAATGAGTGAAAAAAAAAATTCAAATGGAGAAACGAGGCTACAAAATCTTTTGAAATATTCAAAGAAGCAATTGCAAAAGCTCCAACCTTGTTCATCCCAATTTTAAGGACTTTATTAGTCATTGTAATGCTTCTGATCATTCTCTATCAAGAATTTTAATGCAGAATACTGATTCAAGGATAGAAACTCCAATCTCTTTTGTGAGTGTCCCATTAAAAAACATGAATTGAATTATTCATTGGCAGAGAAATATGCCTTTTTAGTAGTGAAGGTTGTAAAATAGTTTAGATACTATATACTTCACTGACATTCCAAAGTTTTTGGTTCCAAACACTGCTGTAAAGAGTATTTTAACACAACAAGAGGTTGGTATCAACAATAGGGCTGCCTGGGTAGCCAAGATTCAAGAATTTGATTTAGATATCATACCCACCAAGTTGATTTGAGGACAAGTATTATGTCGATTGTTAGCATAAAATGAAGATGGAAAAGGAAAATTTCCCTTAACATTACTAGTTGGTCTAACTGATCCTTGGTTTTCTGATGTGGCACACTATTTGACTTATGGAGACTGCCTAGAACATATGATTCTAAAGAAGAAGCAAGATTTAAGACTCAAATCCACCAAGTATGTGATTATCGACAATATCCTTTATAAAAAGGGACCGGATGTCATGTTTCTTAGATGCATGGATAAAGAGCAGCAAGACAAACTGCTTAAAGCTTTTCATAGTGAAGCATGTAGAGGACATTTCTCTTCTACAATGAATACCTTTAAGATCTTGAGAAACTATTATTACTGGCCTGGCATGTTCAAAGATGCCTACCATTGGGTTGCAAAATGTGAAAAGTGTAAGTTGTTCAATGGGAAACCATAATTAGCGGCCCTACCTCTTATGTCTGTGATCATTGAAGAGTCATTTCATCAATGGGGCTTGACTTTATAGGACCTGTGAATCCTCCCTAATCTGCAGGTTACACTCATATTTTGATGGCCACAGATTATTTTATGAAATGGGTCGAAGTTGTCCTAGTGAAGAAAACTACCTCAGCAGTGGTCAGTGATTTTGTGAAGAACTTCATCTTGGTAAGATTCAAAACTCCACAAAAGTTAGTGACTGATAATGCCTCTAATTGTTCCTCATAAGAGTTACAATTTTTTTTGTTATGATCATAGTATAACTCTTTCTGATTCCTCAGACTATTACCCTCAAGGTAATGATCAAGCATAATCAAGTAATAAAAATTTGATTAACATCATGAGGAAGTTAGTAGTGAGAATGCTAAACATTGGCACAAAAAGATTTATGAGGTATTATGGAAAGATAAAAATTCTCCAAAAAGAGAAAAATAAATGTCTCCTTTCGAGCTGGTGTATGGTGTTGAGGCTTAGTTGTCACTCCCGTTGGAACTATCTACAATTAATCTACAAAGAGTGATTGAAGACACTAATTTCCGAAGTGCACTTGAAAAAAGGATCATGTACTTAACCCAAATAGGTGAAGAATGGGAAAGGCTTGTTGATCACATAACAGATCATTAGGCTAGAGTAAAACATATTTTTGATAGAAAAGATAGGCCAAGGAAATTCATGCCAGAAGATCAAGTATTGCTCTGGGATAGGCGCAGAGAACCAAAAGACGCTCACGGTAAGTTTGAAACTCTTTGGAAATGTCCCTTTGTTATCAGTGAGGCCCTTGGGCCTAATTCATTTAAATTGAAATACCTTGATTGAACCCCCTTTCCCTTACCTATAATGGGAAAAGACCTAAAATTGTACTAGATGTAAAGCTTTTGCTTTTTCCTTGTACATAACTTTTTTTGTGCTTAGCGTAGGTTTTCCTTTATGCTGTGTCAATGTTTGGCCTTAGGACCCCATAGCCCAAGTTTGCAAAACCAAAGAATCTAGAGTTCATTCCTTGTCCCTCATCAGTCTAGGTCCATAGTCAGAGCCAATGTTACACTAGTTTTTATTTTTCTTTTGCTGATGTCTTTTGCTTTTTCCTCCCTTTATTTTGTGAAGTTTCAATTTTTGTACTTTGTTTTGAACTTTGTTTTGAGCTTGGTTTTGAACTTTCAAAATTTCAAATTCCCATGTTCAAATTTGGCTTGCGCGTCTAGCATTGTTGTGGCTTCGTTCTGGCTACTTTTCCATTAAGTGGTTTTCCTCAATTTGAAATTTCAATTTAACTTTCAAAGTTCAATTTCAAAAGTTCAAATTATAAAAGTGCAAGCGGAATTTGAGTCTCAGTTATCAATATAAGAAGTCGTCACATTTTTTGTCGATTCAGTCCACTCAATTTGAACTTTCAAAGTTCCATTTCAAATGTTCAAATCTAAAGAATTCCTTTTCAGATCTGTAACAGATTTCATAATAAATGAAGGTAATGATGGTACATATAAAAGAATAAGCTGGCGCATCTCAAATTTTAAATCAACCGTACCTTTTTTAGGGAAAATTAATCATTGCCTTGTAAACTCAAAGGGTGTGAGAATACAACTAATTAATGAGATGTTAGAATAATGTCACTTTGAAATTTAATTTACGGGGATGAAATGAAAGTTTATGCATGCCGCGAATCAAGGAAAATCTTTTTCTTTTATAAACGAAGGTGGTATTTTCATTTCCTTATTCAGTCTAGTTTTCTTTCATCGTCATGGAGCCAGAGAGACGAAGGAGGTAATTTCAAGGTTGCAGGGCTGTCATTTTCATGAA
This sequence comes from Thuja plicata, assembly GCA_018584345.1. Classification (NCBI taxonomy): domain Eukaryota; kingdom Viridiplantae; phylum Streptophyta; class Pinopsida; order Cupressales; family Cupressaceae; genus Thuja; species Thuja plicata. Next base: position 413,310 of record MU224291.1, on the reverse strand, counting down.
TTCTGGTACAGTTTCTTTTGAGGTTAACTTAAAAAAGAAGGCTTCCTCATCAATGAAATCCCTCATTCCAACAAGGACTACACATTCTAGAAGAAAAAGGTTGAAGAAGGTCACAATCAATCCTAGAGTTGAGGAATTAGATTCTGTTGAGGAAGAAAAAGTTCCTATGGAAGATCTAGCTCTAGATGTAATGAATTTGGACAATGTTGAAGGGGATGGAGAAGTAAGTAAAGAAAAAAACCCTAACGATGCTCTATCTTTTGATTCAACTATGTTATAAACTCATCCTACTAAGGATACAACAGATACACCAGCATGGATCCACACCTATATCAGTAAAAAGAGGAGTATTGTACCTATTTTTCTACTTGATAATGACACGGTGAGCAGATTTTTTGGCAAGGAAGTGAAGATCAAAAAGCCTAAGACTAAGGTAATGATAGATACATATGCTAAGACTGGACGTTAGTTCGCAGAAATTTCCATTCCTAAAAATGAGAAGAATTCAGATGAGGTAACAACTGCTGATTTCAAGGTTGAAAGGGTTGACCTGGGAGTGGTGACTCGTGTAGAAGATGTTAAACATTTGGAATCCTCCACCAAGAAAATTTTAACCAGAGCATGGAAAGATGAAAAAGACAAGCAGAAAATGAAATCAATAATCTCCCATATGGCTTAGTACATTTATTCTATTCATCATCTAGATCAGGTTGTAACAACACAGACCCCATTGGCCTTTGATATGAAATCCCCATATAATCAACTAATGAAGGAACAAATCGTGTGTAACAAGTCAATTGCTGAAGCATACTCATGTTGGTTAGATTCGGTAATTGATCGCGAAAGTAAATGTATGTGATCTCAGATAGTCTGAATGCAGAGGTGACTAAAGATAGTCTGAATGCAGAGGTGACTAAATGGGACAAAGAAAATAATCAGTGGATGGAAATGATGGCCCAAATGATAGAGGTCAAGAAATATGACATAATAAAATTCCTTTCTAAGAGGCCAATCGCGGGATTTGATGATGAAATCTTGTTTGTTTCACAGGATCATTTAGAATGGAGAAACTCTGTCATAAAACATGGTATTGAGGAATCCACCAAATTGATGAAAGAAATTATTGCCTTAATAGGAATAATGAATAATGACCTTGGATTCATCAAAGTGCAGTTATTTAAAGAAGATGATAAAAATTTGCAGAAGCCAGATGAAATGAATCAAGGATTCAAAGATAGAGTCTGTGTTGTTAAAGAGATAAAAACAGTTACACCTAAAGAATTCTCCTATGTACCTGAAATGGAATCAATGTTGATTGTGTGCCAAGATCATCTGAAGTTACATAAAGACAAGGTCACACTAGTCTGTAGGGAAAATAAGGTATGGAAATAGAGGATCGTGCACATTGGCGTACCTAATCGTCAGTTGGTGGTTAAGCTCTCAACTGAACATCTGGAGTGGAGGAAATTGTAGGCCCAGTCTTCATCAGCCACAACAACATCATAAATCGAGATGCCTGATGGAATGATTGCATGACTGATATTTAGTTGTTTTATTCTGTTGTTTAGTTTAACTATTAAACTCTGATCTTTTTAATTTTTACTCCTTTGCGGAGTTGGTTTTAAAAACTTCCTAAAACAATTTATTTCTCACGGTATATATGGCTTATTATAACCGAGAAAAAAGGTCGGCCAAATTTTGTAATTTTAATTTCAGGATGTTCTTAGTATTGCCAGATACTTGAAATTTTTTTACAATTTGAATTTATATTTTGATCTGTTGGTTTAGATACAATATATATCACATTTTTGATGTGTTCTTGGAGTTTATGAATGCAATTTATCTTGGAATTTCATTTGTAATCATGATATATTGTTATATAACATTTAGATTATGAAGTGGATTTATGGTATCTGTAATTATATCGTAGATTAATTATGGATATCAGTCTTTCAGCTGAATCCTAGCTTTTCATCATAGCAGTTTTATCTGGTCTATTTTTCATTTCAAATATGATAATTGAACCTTTGATACTTTAGGGTAAAAAGTATTGTATATGAAGTTTTTCTTTATCGATTCATGAAAGCATAATTGAAAATTATTGAAGAGGGAGCTGCACCTATATGTAGAGGAATTTAAATATCAAAGTGAATCCCAACTGTTAATTAATTGGTTTTTCCCATAGGGCAATAGAGGTTCATTTTCTTGATCATCATTGATTGATTTTGGGGATAAATCTATTAACTAACAAGTTTATATTGGATGCTATGCACTCTTTTGATATATCAGTTTAAGCAAAGAATTATGTGTTTATATTTTGCAGTGAAATATATATGGATAGATACAACATATTCCTCTATGTATAAATATATATTTAAGGCATGCCATTTTTCTATTGATGGGTAACTTATGTTAGACTTAAACCTTCCTTAGATTCAGGATTATCATGGATGGTTACTTGATATTGAGTATCTTTAGAAGCAGTTGTGATGGTATATAAATGTCCATTCTGATAGTTATATCTAATGGTTTTTAGTAATTCCAAATATAGTCTACGAAAACCATTTTTCTATGCTCTATCTTTGTATTCCCTGTTAAAATATACATGGATTCTTTTCTAAATTCCTCATGGAGGATATTGTGAGATTGCATGGTATTCCTTGTAGGATTATCTTTGATTGGGTTTTGATCTTCAATTCATCTTTATGGACTTCTCTTTAGCATAATTTAGGGACTCAATTTAACTTCAATTCAATGTACCACCCCAAGATTAATGGTTAGATTGAGTAGGTCAACCAAGTATTGGAGGATATGTTGTGGATGTACATGACGGATCAGAAGATCTAATAGGAGGATTATTTATACTTGCTAGAGTTTGCCTACAATAATTGTTATCATAGTTTGATCATGATGTCTCCTTTTTAGGCATTATAGGAAAATCCTTTTCGTACTCCTTTGAGTTGGGATCAGTTGGAGGATCATGTTCTCTTGGGTCTAGAGATGCTTCAAGATGTGGAATGACAAGTTTAATACATTCAAGGGAATTTGGTGGCATCACAGGATTGTCAAAAGATATATGCAAATGCTCATAGATGGATTGACAATTTTATGCTAGAAATAGAGTATTTGTAAGAGGGTATGTGGGTGCAAGCACAAAGTTGAGTGCCATTTTCATGGAAGTCCGCGGCCAAAAAAAATTGGCAAATAGAAACGGGCACCCATTTTTTAAAAAATGGGTGCCCGTTATGGTTCGGGTGCCCAAGCCGTAAATATAAAATGGGTGCCCATTTTAAAAATGGGCACCCATTTTGGTTCGGGTGCTCGTGGCAAAACAGGCACCCATTTTTTAAAAAATGGGTGCCCGTTTTGTAAAACTATTTAAAATTTGTTTTAAATCGTTTTGCAAATCATTTTCACAATTTGCAAAATGTGATTACGTTTTGCTCCGGATGGGTGCCCATTTTTGAGAGCTACCATCAACTCCCCTGCTGCCATTTTTCTGATTACAGGTACATATTATTATTTTTTTTATTAAAAATATTTTGTATTGTTGTTTTTAATTAGTTTAATGTTAAAAAATGTACATTGTGTTTATTGTTTACTATTTAATGTTTAAAGTTTTTTTAAATAGGATTAAATAAATTGTTATATTTAGTTTTAAATTTTAATTTGTAAATTATTTTAGAAAACTAAATAGAAAACTTATTTAATCCTAGGTAGAAAACTAAAACCTAAACCTAACGACAACTGAAACAAGAAACCCTAGGTAGAAAACTAAAACCTAAACCTAATGACAACTGAAACAAGAAACCCTAGGTAGAAAAATAAAACCTAAACACAACTGAAACAAGATTGTAAACCATAGGTTGAAAACACAAATGTAACGCTAGACAGAACTTCAAACAAAAAAATTGTAAACCCTAGGTCTAGAAAATAAACAATAAACTCTCTCTCTCTCTCTCTCTCTCTCTCTCTCTCTCTCTCTTAGAACTAGTTTAATATTTAATGTTCAATACGTA
>MU224291.1:348150-402024 GCA_018584345.1 Thuja plicata | reverse complement strand
GTCAGATCCAAAACAAGACAAGAAAAGAGAATGTTCTTTCAAAATATTCTTTCTGTAACACGGATATGTCATACAAATGATTGAATAATCATCAATCATTGAGAGCAGGCCCACAGAACTATTTTTTTTGTCTCCAACGAATCTTTCAGAAATAGGCACCCGTTATTTAAATGAAACGGGTGCCCGTTTTAGTTTCAACGGTCCAAAACAAAACGGACACCCATTTTTTGAATTTTAAATAACGGGTGCCCGTTTCTAAAAAATAGGAGTGGAGACTGTACCTCCACCTTGGTTTTTGGTTTGGGACAGGCTCGATCCCACCAAGTTTGTGCTTGGCCTTGCAAAAAAGTGACTAAGGCATTTAAAAATAAAATTTGCACCTTGTCATGATTTTTCGGAGGTCAACCCGAATGAAATTTTAGACGAAATGAAAACCATTTTAGTTCATATTGTACAGATTATAAAATTATAATTTTTATAATGATATGACAAATTTTAGTATTTGTCCAATAATTATTACGCCAAATTGGTACCTAAAGTTGAAATAGTAAGGTTAACTAAAATTTTAATAACTTTTTTGATTTTAGATTTTTGAAAAAATGAATTATATGTGACCAATCTACATAGAATTTCCTTCAAGATTAAAAAAAGAAAATCCAAAAAAAGTGAAATTTTCATCAAATTATGGTGGTCGTACACCAGAGGTTTTGAAAATATACTTTATACTCAATTAAAAATGAATTAAAAAAAAAATTCAATTAAAAAAATCAGAAATATTCTGACCAATCTTTGATGTCTTAGCTACCTTTCCCCAGAAGGATTTATAAAAATTCATTTATTTACTTCAAAATAGGGTGGTCGTACACGTGTAAGGTATCATCCTGAAACAAATATTTTAAGAAGGGGTTTTTAAACATGCCTACTAAAATATATTTTTTACCATGTGGGTATTAAAAAAAATTACATATTTGAAAACTAGACTCCGAACACTACATTTTATAGTAGTGTATTTTTCTGAGATTCAATCTCTAAGTGCCTCAAATTTTGACATCAATTGACTGCATATTTGAAAAACAGGAAAAACACTTCCACTTTTTGCCCAAAAAGTGGACTCAACTTCTTGCTGGCACCCATGTGCACCAAGTTGTGAACCAAAAAGGGGGGTATAAGTGGACACATTTGTTCTTTTTATTTTTGGACACACAAAATAAGATGTGTAAAAAATAAAAATTGTAGTACTCTGAATCTAGTTTCTAAAATACTAATTTAAAAAAAAATAAATGATAAAATTAAGAGGGTCAAACCTCGCGTGCACAAAAACCTGATCCTGATTTTTTTCAAAAAACATAACATAGCTATTTCTGTGCGATGTACAAAAGATATAGTTATATTCAATATTTTTCAAATCTCTTTGGTAGGATGATAGGTAAGAGTGAGATCTAAAAGTTGTGTATTTTTTTTGTAATTTTATGATGAGTATTTGTTTTGTGATTTTTTGTAGTGACCACATCCTACAAATTTGATACCTATTTGTGTGTTGGGCATAGCTTGCATCAAAATAATTGAAAATGATTTTTTTAAGTGTATAGAATAAGTGTAGAAAAATAATATGTAATTTATTTTTAATTCGGTTAAGTATATCAAAATTTATTAAAAAAATGGTAAACATATGTCTATGAGGACTGTCAAGACAATGGTAAAGAAAATTAAAGTTTACTATGCTAATGTTGTCCAAAAATATAAAAATTTATATAGTTAGAAAGCTAAGAAGACGTATGAGATTATGGTGAAAATTATAGAGCTACCCTATTTACAAATTGCAAACCTGATGAAGATAAAGTCAAAAATTCATCTTACAAGATGAAAAAATGTCTAAAAGAACAAAAATGGAGGGAAAATGAGCCTCCAAGCCTTTGGGTCATTTTCCAAGCCTTTTCCCAAGCCATAACCCGATCGGGTTCAAAAAGGAAAAAAGTACTTTTTCAATTCCAACATAACCTGATCGGGTTCTAGAGAATAAAATGCATGATTTTCACTTCTTCAAAACCCGATCGGGTTATGAAGATGTAAAAATTATGCTCTCTCTCTCTCTCTCTCTCTCTCTCTCTCTCTCTCTCCCTACCGTTTCCATTTTTTATTTTGCTGAGAATTATACACTTAAACATCAGAATGAAGTGCAAGCATTGTATTACCATTCAATAAAAGTGACGATCTTTGTACATATACCATTCTTGCATGCACATGATAGCACATGCGTAGATAGAAAGGTTTTAAGAGAGTATCACTTCTACATCAGTGACGATCACACACATTCATATGAGTTTTTGCAAGGTTGATTAAAAGTTTTCTATGATAATTTAAGGGAAGGAGGTGTTGAGTACATCCAACACATAATATGGTCAGAAAATTGCACCTCACAATTCGAGAATGCAAGGATGTTCTATTGGTTGAGTAGGATGCATGTGACAAGTACCATTCAACATTTTTGGAATTTCACCGAGGTGGGGCATGGAAAAGATGAGCATGGTGGTGCGGTGCATGTGTAAAAAGAGCTCTTTCTAGAGAGGAATTGAAGTATGAAGGTGGTGCAGAGTTAATAAATGCACAAACAATTGTGTGATGGTGCAGCTCTACAATGGGAACAAGTAATGAAGGTGAGTCTATGGTTAATAGATTGTTTTGGTTGATAGGCGAGTCTAACATTGAAAACTATCTATATTGTTGTACACTTACAAGATCAAGGGACATGCACTCATTTAGAAGTTCAAATGCAACATCACTGGGTATTTATACTAGATTAATGGCACATTTTTACTTGTCTTGTATGAATTTTTTAGGGGAGGAATGTGAATTAAAAGAGTGGGTTGACATGTTAGGGTTTGTTCTTGTATTAATCACGGTGCTTGAAAATACTATTTGAACACCATGCCTATTAATATTGATTCAGAGACAAGAAATGCCTAATTGCTAAGGATTGGATAAGATCCTTCTTCGTTTTGAGCTCCACATATACTCAGGCAGGTTTTTCCTGTTTATGATTGCTGATTACACAGTATATATTAATGTGGACACTGAGTTGCTATGTATCTTTGTTAAATAAACTTATAAAACACCTTACAAATGACCAAGCATAACCAAATGCAAGATTTAACCATACACACCATGATTGTAAATATAGCATAAATCAATGATACAAGGACTTTCATCCTTCTTCCTTTTTAGGAGGGATAACCTAGTTGATTCACTCTCAAAGGAATCACTAAAATGGACACTGTCCTGCTGACATGAGTCCTTACTGAGTTCAGTTTGTTTGTTTTTAGTAACAGAAATATTTTGATTAAAATGATTTTGAAAGTTCTTGAAGTGTGGATGTTGATGGATTATTAGACCAAAACCTAGACAAGTTCCTATCTATTGGGTTACAAAGTCAATAAGCTTAGGGTTCATAGAAACAAAACACTATAAGCTACCTTACAACCTATATGCAATTCAGATAAATTGCCTTACAATTTATCCAGTTACCTCTAAAATATTGTATCAAATCTTCAAATACTGATATGCTCCCTAAAATTACCCACAAAACTTATTTCTTTGCTTGAAAGAAACTTGTAAGTAATTAAATGGTCACCTTGTAACCAAAATTCTTTAGACTGCCTTACAAGCTTAAGCATAAAAAAACATACACAGGAAGTAAAGAGACAACGATAGAGAAGAGTAAAAATTGCACCGTATTTTATTTATATGATCCTGCTTTCATACATGAAGAAGCTTTGAAGCTTGAAAAACACAGACACTAATTCAGAAAGTCTAATTTTTTCATTATATTTCATCCTCCCCTCTACAAAATACAACTCTCTTCTATATATATGTCTTTAACCATCTTGGAATCCTTTTCAAAAGGATGCTACAAGCTTAGGATGGTCTTAGAAAACCTAACCCTAAAACTACTGAAGAAATAAAAGAGAGAGAGAGAGAGAAGAAGTGGTGGAATGACCAAGTCAAAAAATGAAAACAGATGTTCTTTGTTCTTCTCCCGATCTGGCGAATTCATTATGATATTATACATGGTAGCTTGTAGTATTCAAGTCAAGTCTGGATGACCGTGCTTACATAATCACCTACACTCTTCCTTTGTAATAACTGACTTCTTTATCTTAATTAGTGAGGCGCCAAGTGTTCACCCTTACTCATCATTCAAGATTTCTTCTTCAACTGCTGGCTTCTTTCTCTTGGGCATGGTCATCAATTCCCATGCTTTAACTTCATCATCTGATGGCCACTTGAAGTCTTGAGTACTTTGTATTTTTACCTTTTGCCTATCCCATCTAACATTAGTGATATTCTTAACATCTACTAGAAACTTGTTGATGTCAGTTTCTGCCTTGAAAGCTTCATCCAATATCTTATTGAATCCTTCTATATCCACATCTATCCCCAAGATAAATGTCTCATCACTAGGCATTTTGCTATCAAATTCATTTCTCCAGGCATCTAAAGCCTTTACTTGATCATCATCTCCCCTTAAGGAAGGAACAAATTTATTAAAGTCATCAGAAAAGAGGCTTAATTCAACCTCTATTTGATTCAATTTACCTTTAAAGAATGAGAGAGTAATATTGACCCTTTTGATCTCATCTTCAACTTCTGTCACTATCTCTAGAAAATCTGATCTTAGGGTTTGTAAGGATGATATCTTTTCAAACAATTGTATCCTGGTAGACCATTTAGTAAAATAGGGGTTTAGGATAGCAAGATACCCCATGACCTTAGCATGCAAAGCTGGCAATTTGTTATAGGCATTAAGTACAACATCAGTCTTATGCTTCAAGACCTTAATTCTATGTTGTAGAATACCTCTTAATTCCCTCAAGGAAATTTCATTGCTTTTTTCTCCCATATCTTTTTCCTCAACTACCTCTTCTGATTTGGTTTTGTCTTCAATTTTCAACGGTTGTGGTTGTACAGGCACATACATCACCTCAGGCTTCTCTTCCAATTCTTTCATCAATATTTTTATCACCAAATCTTGTTGGTGCATTTGTATATGGAACATCTCTCGATCTTTAGCCAATGCACTTGTCTCTTATAACAATGTTCTACACTTATCAGACAACTGTTTAGTTTTGTCATCATTTAAGTGAGCCCAGTGTGTCATGGTTTGGGATATTTCCAAATCCCCTGTATTTTGTATTGTCCATACCATTTGACTACCAACCATATTCTCCTGGATGTTCACCACTTGGGGCTTTTGATCCTTTGGGCATAGGCTCCACATTGGAAAAGCTTGAGACTTTGGGCTATACCCAAATTCCTTGATTAAATCCCCCATCTGAACTTCACTGGCTATTTTGAGATCTGGCTATTTTCTTATCTGGTCAATTATGAAGGCAAATGCCAAATCCCATCCCTTAGCCAATAGTATACCACTGCCTAACACCAATTTCCTGGCCTCCTCAAGTGAAATATCCTCACTTTCAGGATCATAAGACTATAGAGCCACTAAAGCCTCATTTGTTATTGTCTCCTTGCCATCAATTGTCAATTGAGCTCTTATCTTCTCCTTCTTGTACCATCTTAGGAAGTCTTTAAACTCCTCAATTTTGACAAAGTTGTCATCATTCAAAAATTGTTGTTGATGGATCAATATTTCATCAACACAGGCCTTAAGAGGCAATTCAACCTTCTCCTCCAAATCAGGCTGTTACTTTTTTCCTTCCCTAATTGATTTCCTTAGGTTATGATCGTATAACCTATTTCCAGGCACTAGGGCTCTAGCCTTATCCTTTTTCTTATCTTGTCCCTCAACTGAAGCCTGACCTATTTCCATTTTTTGCCTCTTAGGAGCAGGCTCTTCTATGTCATCAGGTTGTGTCACCACTGTCAAATCAATAATGTGGCCCTCTGTTCCCTGCAGTTGTGGTACCTCAGCACTATCTTGCTTTGGTGGACCAAATCTAGTAGGATGTGCATAATTACTGTCACTACTACTATCATATTCAGACTCTCAATGATCCAGCCCTTGAGCACCTTTTTTGTCAAGAACAGTCTCAAGCTGTTCAGTAAGCACATAATAATTGTCTATCATGGCCTTAATCTTATAAAAATATGGGAGATCAGGGTAAAAACCCCCAAAAGCCATCCCATTTCTCTTGATTTGTCTTTCAAGATTTAGCAGCTCCTGAATCCTTATTCTTCTTGTCTGAATATCATCTTCATCCAAAATGTTCCTTGTTGCATCTTCCTCTACGCACTCACAGTGGACATTGGTATTAGGGATTGTAGGAGTATATAATTTTCTCACCCCTGCCATGAAGCCTTCCGGGTCAATATATCTATAAGGATCTGCCCCCATTCTACACCCTTCCAACCACTGGCCCACTACATCAACAGCACCTTTACCAATTCTAAAATTAAAAATTCTAAACTGTCTAGGGGTCAAAGTCCCCTTCTTGTGTGGTGTAAAATGCTCATTGTTTGTTAACAATAGCTGACATATAAACTCCATTGTAGCCACTCTTGCTGGTACATAGTAAGGTAAGAGATGAGGTGGATGGATACACCCATATACCCCGATGATAGTATAATTTTCTTCCAAGAAGAAATCACCCCAATTATGTTTTCCCTCCCACCTATCAGTGTACTCACATGGCCTTAGCAGTTGCATAATCTTAAGTGGGACCCTTGTCCTGCTGATGCCCAGACTTTGTATTATTGGATATACAATCTAATTCTGGAAAGCACAATAATCACAGTCCTTAGATGTGTAATTCCAAACCCTCACCCAAAATTGGATAGGATTAGGTCCTTCTTGGTAAAACCTCTGAGGGGCCAAATTATTCACATCCATGATCACAAAATTAAAGTATAACAGAAGATGCATAAGAATGGAAAAATGGAAAAACTTGGGCTCCTTTTCCTTAGGGTCTTTCAATTTCTTCTGAGTTGCAATGAAACCCTCATGCATCTGATCAATGATATGTTGTATGTAATCATAACTAGTGCTAGAATGCACCTCCTGTAGATCCAGCACCATCATCAAAATTCTAGCATTGATCCTCTCTGCTTCCCCATCTATCCCTAGCACTCTACATAGGGCATAGGCGATATACTTAATGTAGAAGTGTAAATCCTTATAGTAATATGGGCTTGTCCCAGACATAGGATCTAAATACTTTCTTACCTCCTGCAACATATGTTTCTGCAACTGTCCTCTAGCAATATCAGACTTTAAATTATACCTTTGTTCCTGCTTTATCATGTCAATTCTGGTAGACATAGTGCTATATAAGCCAAAATCTTGCATGAATGAATTTCTGTTAAGGATCAGCAGGGCAGCGCCATCATTTCTTTTAATTGTTTTGGACAAAACGTCATAATGGCTTGCAAGATCTAGGAACAAGTCTACATCTATGTAGACATCAGGAATAATTAATCTATCTAAACCACAAGTCCAAGGGTTTGACACTGGGATAGCTTTATCAGAATTCTTGTAGAAGTAAAAAGTGAAAAACTTGTTGTTCTCGTAGTGTCAGCATCTCGTATATTATAATAATCATCCATGAGCACATTAGCATTTTCTCTTTTATTTTGAGTTGAACCAGGAAGCAATCTGAGGAATTCATCAGAATAGTTTGGTTTTCCTTTTGCCTCCTCTTCTACCTTTTCACTTCCACCATGGTCGAAGCTACACTGACTGCTCTGCTCATGTTTACCATGCTTGAATCTCTTCTTCTTTACCGATACTGAAACAAAGCTATCTCTGAGATTCACTTACTCCCCTGTGCACAATTCTCAAGAACTAATGACTTTTAAGCAACAGAAAACTCTGCAATTCTCTGATTCTTCTCTCTTTCAGAATACTTAGCTCTTCTTCGTTTTGAAATTTTGAAAGAAAGATGAATGAAAATAAATACACAATCAGCTCCTTATGGTAACCGTTCCAAGTACATGGCTCATAATTTGAAAAACATCAATTCTATCTTTAATTCAACATACTGCGAAATTGATTGAAAACCTAGCCGTAGTTCCATGAGCGTGATAGGAAATCAAATTCATAAAACTAAATCCTCAGAAAAACCTTATAGAATTCAAATGAGATGACATATCTTCATGCGATTGGCTCTCTGTCATACATCTCAGCTACCCTTTTTTGCACAGTAATCAATATCTAAGCCTGTAATTGGATAGCGAACAATTCACATTGTTATATAAGATATTGGCACCTTTTCTTAATATTTGATATCAGGCAACCATGCGACTGCATATAATTTCTCTGTTGGTAACCCAAGTCTTTAACCCATGACTCTTCTGGAGACTTAGCGACTACATAACTTTCCTTACCTTTGTTAACCAAAGTTATCATCTGGCGATCACGCGACAATGAAGAAATCAAATTCGCAAATGGTTAGCACTAACTCACATCCTTTTCAGAGACTACGTGACTAACTGTCACTTTTAGCCTTCATGGTTATCTCCCAGTTGCTAAATGTTTTCTTTTCTTTGCAAGACCCCATGACTACCCTTAGTCACCCGATCGCAAAATACAAATGTTAAGTGTCAAAACCTTTTGAGACAACGCGACAGGTACTTTTCCCTTTATTTCATCTGACGACTTTGCAACATACCCTTAGCTCTAAGTCGCGAGTTCTTTTCCTTTTGGACTCTCTTATTCTCATACTTTGTGACCACCGTAGGATTTTTTAATCACTTCATCTAACGGCTTCTGCCAAGTTGCCAAGTAATCCATTATACCCTTAAAATCTTCAAAGACTATGTGAAAAATAAAAGCCCTTAACTTAGTCTCGTAGTCACTAAAAAGTCTCTTACCATCTGGCGACCACGAGATAAGTCCTTGAAATCCACTTACCTTTTGACACATGTCTCATTGACCATTTGTTTCTACATCGCATAACCGGAAGCTAAGTCATCTCCTAAATCTGGCGACAACCTGACTGTGCTTTATTTCAAACTTGATACAGTTACTCGCAAAGTCTCAGTCATTTTTACTTAACCGCCATCCTTTCTAGAGACCATGCGACTAAAGCTTTGCACAACTTATTTAACCTTAGACCAATCTAGCGATTATGCGACATAAATAGATCATAATGTCTTGTGACAAATCCTTAACTGTTGATAATTTCCTGCGACATCACGACCTATCTGTGGGTCCCTTTATATGCTACTGACCTGTTCACTAATCCCGCAACGACATGATACAAACTAATCATGAAGTCTGGAAATACCAAAGGAATATTCTAATTTTGAGTGAGAATATGCGACACAAGCTAATCGCCAAGTCTGGAAGAAAAAGGGGATATGCTATCTAAGTTATGCGACTAGGTGATCAGAATGTAACACATGACTTAAGTGAATCAAAAAGCAATAGCAAAACATAAGAAAAAAATATCTTAGGGTTTTTTTAAAATTCAGAACACCAAACAAGACCTAGGTTTTCAAGGTTTTTGCACATTCGCATAGATTCAGACTTGAAAACCTGAAAACTTTGACAGGGAAAAGGTATAAGAACTGAGAGACCTCTGTTTCTAAGCACGAAACTAGAGTGAAAATTACAAAAATCAAAAAAAGACCAAAATTGGAAAAACAACCAACAGTGGCTCTAATGAGGATTGGCTAAACATAGTTTATGGCAAAGAACCACAGAATCTCTGGTTGCAGACCACAAAAAAAACGGAGCAGAACACCAAAAATAGAAAGGGAAATTTTCACAGAATCTACAAATAGGGAAAGGAAAGATTTACATAAGATACATATTTAATTGTGCACTGCTTTGATTTTACTTAAAGAAAGGCTTCAAAAATTGCCCATGCACATGCAACTCAAAACTTTCTCCCTCCATATTTTTTAACAAATATGAGTCTTTGCCAAAGTTTTCTAAAATAATATAAGGTCCTAGCCATAAAGACTCAAATTTATTGTGCTTACCTTTATCTTCTGCCCTTGCATTCCATTGGAGAACCAAGTCACCAGCCTATAACTTTCTGTTAGTAGCCCTTTTGTCAAACATATACTTCATTTTTTGTTGTAACTTTATGTTCTCCCTCTGACTATTTCTCCTTGTTTCATCCAATTCAATCAACTGTATCATCCTGCCTTGCATCTTGTCAGAGACATCTAAATTTTCTTCTTGTATGAATTGGTGAACAGGTAGTAGATTGTTAATTGGAAACCTTGCTTGTAAACCATATACCAACTCAAAAGGAGACTTACCAGTTGCCTTATTGAGTGTTATCCTAGCAGCCCAAAGAGCTAATTTCAATTTTGTGTGTCATGTTTTCTTATTTTGTTCCAAAGTCCTTTTCAATATTTTCAATATGCTTTTATTGCTAGACTTAGCTTGTCCATTAGCTTGTGGGTGATATGGGGATGAGTATGATATTATAATCCCATACCTTTCACAAAAACTTGTCATTTCTTCTGATCTGAAACTCATAGCATTATCCATTACTAATTTACTAGGTACACCAAACCTGGTCACAATGTTATCCATGAGAAACTCAGTAACCACCTTGCTTGTTGCTCTTCTTGTAGGAATAGCTTCAATCCATTTAGTAAAGTAATAAGTGGCCACCAATATCCATCTATGCCCTACACTAGATTTCTCTTGAAATTCACCAATAAAACCAATCCCCCACATAGCAAAAGGAGCCTCAGTGCTCACTGGATTCAGCAATAGAGCACCTGCAAATTTCAATTTACTGGCAAACCTCTGACATGGTTCACATTTCCTGACATGAATATATGTATCTTTGAATAAGGTAGGAAAATAATACCCTGCCCTCAAAACCTTATGGGCGGTGGTCTTAGCAGAAAAGTGACCTCCACATTCCCCTTCATGCATCTCAATCAGAAATTTCTTAGCTTGGTACACATCAAGACACAATAATAGTACACCACTCTTAACTTTCCAAAACAAATCTCCTTGGATCAGAATATACCTTTGAGTTTGCAATTTCAGACTCCTCTTCTGATTTTCAAAAAAATGATCAGGGCACTTAGCATTTTTGAGAAAGAAAACAATATTTGCATAATATGGTTGCCTTTCTATACTGGTAATGGCTTGGTCATGTATTTCTACCTGGTTTAGCTATACTAAATCCAGGTTCTCTTCTGTCATAAGATTTTCCAAGCCCTGTCCTCTTATTAATTTGGTGATATTAATTTCAAGATTGAATTCTTGAATTCTTGTAATCCACTTGCATCTCTTACTAGTTACCTCTGACTGTGTAAGGATATCTTTTATTCCTAAATGAGGAACATAGGCCTGCACCTTAGCACAAACCAAGTAGGGCCTAAAAGAATTTACAACTTTTACCAATGCATAAACCTGCTTTTCCATTATTTCATAGTTAAGCTCTGCAGCCTGCAAGGATCTACTATAAAAAGCTGCGGGATGTTCAAATCCTTGTTCATCCTTTTGAAGAAATATGACAGCAATTGCATGAAATGATGCAAATGAAAAGAAAGAGAAAGGCTTAGTGTAATCTGGAGATTTCAAAACTGGAGCCTCTTGCACTGCCTTTCTTATTCTTTCAAATGCTTGCTGAGCTTCTTGATTCCAAACAAACTTAGCATCTTTCTTTAGCAACTTTACAATGGGTTTAACAATTTTTGCAAAATTGACTATAAATCTTCTGACAAAATTTATCTTTCCTAAAAAGGATTGAAAACCCTTTAAATTATTTGGAGCAATCACTCTTTGAATTGCTTCCACTCTCTTAGGGTCTATCCTTACCCCTTCCCTGGACACTATATGTCCAAGCAACTTCCCCTCTTTGATTGCAAAATTACACTTCTTAGGATTTAGTGAAACACCATATTCTAATGCTTTGTTGAAAATCTTACCCAAATGATCACAGTGATCAATAGCCCTTTTGGAATATGCAGTCAAGTCATCTTGATAAATAACCATGAATAGATCTATGAATTCCTTGAAAGCAACATCCATGGCCCTTTGAAAAGTTGCCCCTACATTTATTAATCCAAAAGGCATTCTGATATACACATATGTTCCCCATGGAGTAGTAAATGTAGTCTTATACTGCTTTGTTTCTTTAACTAAAACCTGGTTGTAACCTAAAAAACCACCCATCATTGACAACAATTCACAACCAGTCACCTTATGCAACATTGCTTCCATATTTGGCAATGAATAGTTATCTTTCAATGAAGCAATATTGAGGTTTCTAAAATCAACACACAATCTGATGTCACCATTTTTCTTTCTAACAGGCACTATATTTGATACCCAAGTTGAATGTCTGATGGGTTGAATTATCCCAGCATCTTTGAGTTTCATCAATTCTTGCTGCATCTTGGGAGCCAACAAGGGGTTAATAGGCCTTTGTTTTTGCCTGAATGGCTTCACATCTTACTTCAAAGGGATTTCATGCTGAAAAAGGTCCTCTTTATATGCTTTCAAGTTGTCATATGACCAAGCAAAGACATGTTTGTATTTTCTCAGTTGCTTGATCAAATTTATTCTTACATGAGAATCCAAACCCTTCCCAATATAAACTATTTGAGGATTATTTTCAGATCCTAAGTTTATTTCTTCTAGATCCTCAATATTGGCATTGCTTAACTTTGATGTGTCATTTTGCTGACTTATAAACAATGCTTCAAGTTCAACCAAACCCCTAGGAATCTGATTAGAACTTAATTGGACAACTTCATTCCCAAATATATAATCTTTTCCACCATCATGTTCCAGTAAGGAACTACAATCTATACTTTGGTTCTCATAATGGTCTAAACATTGCATGAACCTCAAAATATCTTGATCATCCTAAAACACCTTCCAGTTGTATATGTTGTCTGGAACAACTGGTCGTGTTTTGACTTCAAGTATTGATACTCCATGTAAGGTCAAATCATCATTTTTCAAAGCAACATTTGCTAGAAAATCAGCCATAATATTTTTTGACCTTTCTAACCAATTTATATTAAAAGCATCAAACATTTCAAGTTGATCCCAAATAGAATGTTTGTACATTTTCAATCTATCATTCTTTATAGCATATTTGGATCTGACCTGTGTTACCACTAACTCAGAATCACCGTAAACCCTTAAACACTTTATACCATGTTTGATAGCAATTTCAAGTCCTAAGAATAAAGCCTCATACTCTGCAGTACTGTTTGTACATTGGAAAGCTAATAGAAATGAGTACTTAAAAGTTGTACCTGATGGAGATATCAACAATACTCTTGCCCCTGATCCTTCTTTAGAGCAAGCACCATCAAAGTACATTTTCCATAATCCATTTTCTTGCAAGATTAATTCTTTGTTCAAAGGGTCAAGTTCTTGATCTTGAAAATAGAGTTCATTTTCCTACATTCTAAAATTTTCCATGTCTATATCAATGCAACAATTTACATTAGTGTCTTCAAATTTTTCTATCATATGAGGTGTTCTTCTTTCCCTCAAGACCTTAACATTTTCACCAGCAATGTTGAATGTAGCATATGATAAATCATTTTGTATACTACCACCCATTGAAGCACTCCATTTTCTTGATAACAACATGCCAAATGAGGCGGTATATCATCCACAAGAACATTCATAGTCAACATGACCTCAGGGCACACAGCAAGTCTATAAGGCAAGGCCTCAATGGTACCAATTACAGGGATGTCTCTAGAATCCATAGCTTTGCATCTCCCAAAAGGTGTATCAACTTGTAGCCCCATTGCCTTCATGATTTCAACTGGCATAACTGTATTAGAGGCTCCTGAGTCAATCATACAATTCTTGAGCATCTTATCATTAATTATTAATGAAAGAAAAAATGGGTCAACAACTTTTGGGGAAGAAGTTGCATTCAAGAATATTTGCGGAATTTTAGATGTTAACACCTCAGCTTCATTTCCCTTGGTAGTTTGCCTCTTAGAAATCTCCACTGGATTTTGAACCTTTATTGTGGGTACACTGTTTAATAATGACATTAGTTTTTCCTTATGTTCTTTGATCCTCATCATTTCTAGAAATGGAACCTTAACTATCATCTAGGACAGGCATTGACCCATATCTACTGGAGTGTATCTCATATCTGAACACTTTGATTTGTCAATAATAACATCATTTTCTTCATTGTGTTCCTTTTGAAATGACTCTTTTGACTTTTTTTTTTCTATCTTTTGAATAGGAACAATTTTTTCTTGTCCCTTCAACTCTTCCTCTTGTACAACATTTGGCTCTATGGCTTTTGTAATAATCTTGACTTTGTGTCTATTTACACTTTCACTAGGTCCTTCTTTTTTCTGAACATACTTAGTGTCTACCTTATTTTCCTTTATAAAGACACTTGAAGGTTGGCTACCAGCACCACCTACCACCCTGCTCCTTAAGTGGTAATTGCTTCTAGCTTTATTTACTAACTCTGCAGTGATTCTAGCCTTCTCTTAATCTAAAGCTTTCCTTATGAGTGGAACATCTTGACCATCTTGAGCATAACATCTTATACTATCATTAATTTCATCAGTTTCACTATCAGATAATATTTTTTGATGATGATTCTCCATCCTCCTTTGTGATACATAAGAATCATGATTTTCCTCTTCACAGTTTGAATCAACTTCATGGCATGAAAAAGTATTTGTCATACTATGATCACAATCTTCCCCCACATCTTTTTCTTGTTCCTCACTTGCCCTTAAATCCAAGGAGACAACACAAACGTCAGGGTTATGAGGGGTGCCATAAGCTTCACACCAAGTATCCTCATTGCAGAAATGGACAGAATTTCTATGTAGGGGGTCTGGAGTCTTATTGTCTATTTTTTTCCTTTTTAGGTGCAATAACAGGCTTCCCATCTTTGAACTGAGTTCCATACGGATGATTTTTCATTCTATTCTGAGGATTGTAAGTAGCATTGTAAGAAGGTCTATTATTCTGAGGAGCCCTATATTCTTTATACTCTAGTTCTTTTAGATTTCTCTTACTAAACCTTGCATCATCCCTTCTATTTAAATTACCGGATACTATTCTGTTCATTTCAATATTGACTGCTATTTTATAATCATCAGTAAGAGTTCTAGGGTTTTTATCTCTCAGATCATATCCCATCTTGGAATCAAAAGCATTTAAATAAGTTGCTAGACATACCTCTTCATCTAGCTTTATCTTCTGAAATAGTTTGTACATAGCACTTTGAAACCTTGTGTTAAACTCAGTAACCTCTTCATTGTAATTTTTCTTGATATTATTGAACTCATTCAACAAAAATCCTTTATTTGTTTTGTCTCCATACTGATCTTTAAATAATTCAATCAACTCATCCATAGAAACAATAGATCCATTAGCAAGGCTTCTAAACCATTCTCTTGCACCCTCAACTAAGGACTGAACAAATAAATTCATCAAGACATCCTCATGGGTGATATTCAAGTCATCAACAAAATCAATAAATTTCCTTAAATGTGTTTCACAAGAAATAACATTGTTGCCTGCAAATTTGGGGAGTTTTTCTCCTATATCACCCACATCCTTAGGAAAAGAATTAGGGTACCCAGGAATACCCACAAAATCAAATTGTTTGTACCTTTCAGTATGTAGTGGCATCCTTTGAAAGCTATTATCCTCCTTAGAAGTAGTAGCTTTTGCTTTAAAAGCTGTAATATTCTCTGGCACAGTATGAGAATATTTTGAAGACTGCAAAAAATCTATCTTTTTCTTCATTTCAATTGTTGCAGCTTCCATTTGTGCCTTTTCCAACATTTTTTCCATGGTTTCTTTTTCAATTCTCAATTTTTCTAAGTCAATCTCTAACTTAGACATTTGTTCTACAACAGGCTTCTGAAATTTAGGTTCTTGATCTCTATGTTCACCCATTTTTTGTTTACCTTTATTCATTTGTGAAATAGAAGCTTTATGAGTGAATGGTATTTCTTGGTCTTTCTAAGACCTTTCTGTATCTTTCACAGTTTTATGTTTTGAAGATCTTTTTCTATTATTATCAAGATCCTTATGATTATTCCTTTTCTTTCTCATTTCTCTTTCCCTTTTCATTTGTTGAACTAGGGTGAGCTGCTTCAAAATGAACTTCTCTTCATTTGCTAGCATATCAGAAGGAGCATCTTCTGAATCTAAACTAGGTGTAGTAATCTCCTCTCTCTCATTTGAAGTAGAAGTGACAGCGAGTGTTTCTAATACCCTTTCAGTAGCCTCTTCACATTCTGAAGTATTTCCATCATGAGAATGATGACTAGCATTCATATCTCTCTTGATATTAACCTCTTTACCTTTTAAAGGGGTTTCATCCATATTAACTTATTTCTCTTTTTCCTCCAAGACACTCCTATCCTTGAGGATGATGGGAGTCCCTCTTGTAATACCCTTTCAGGATCAGTTCTCACCCTTGACCTAGCATTCATTTTGAAAGACATTTATCAACCTTGCACTAATCTCAAAGATTTTCCTTTTAGAGTCGCCACCCAAAACTTGGGATGAATACCTATCAAAGGGAAAACTAACAATGACCATAGGTATGATTTGTAAACAAGTCAGCTGCTTAAGTACCAAATATTTTTGACCTGGACTAGAGATATTTTGAAAAATACTTTAACAAGACTTTACATTAAAATAACACCAGGGATTCTAATTTCTTGAACAAGATTTTGCATCTTACATTCCCCAGCAGAGTCACCAATTTGTTAGGGTTTGTTCTTGTATGAATCACAGTGCTTGAAAAGACTATTTGAACACCATGCCTATTAATATTGATTCAGAGACAAGAAATGCCTAATTGCTAAGGATTGGATAAGATCCTTCTTTGTTTTGAGCTCCACTTATACTCAGGCAGGTTTTACCTCTTTATGATTGCTGATTACATAGTATATATTAATGTGGACACTGATTTGCTATGTATCTTTATTAAATCAACTTATAAAACACCTTACAAATGACCAAGAATAACCAAATGCAAGATTTAACCATACACACCACGATTGTAAATATAGCATAAATCAATGATACAAGGACTTTCATCCTTCTTTCTTTTTAGGAGGGATAACCTAGTTGATTCACTCTCAAAGGAATCACTAAAATGGACACAGTCCTGCTAACATGAGTCCTTATTGAGTTTAGTTTGTTTATTTTTAGTAACAGAAATATTTTGATTAAAATGATTTTGAAAGTTCTTGAAGTGTGGATGTTGATGGATTATTAGACCAAAACCTAGACCAGTGCCTATCTATTGGGTTACAGAGTCAATAAGCTCAGGGTTCATAGAAACAAAACACTATAAGCTGCCTTACAACCTATATGCAATTCAGATAAACTACCTTACAATTTATCTAGTTACCTCTAAAATATTGTATCAAATCTTCAAATACTGATATGCTCCCTGAAATTACCCACAAAACTTAGTTCTTTGCTTGAAAGAAACTTGTAAGTAATTAAATAGTCACCTTGTAACCAAAATGCTTTAGACTGCCTTACAAGCTTAAGCATAAAAAAACATACACAGGAAGTAAAGAGACAATGATAGAGAAGAGTAAAAATTGCACCGTATTTTATTTATATGATCCTACTTTCATACATGAAGAAGCTTTGAAGCTTGAAAAACACAAACACTAATTCAGAAAGTCTAACTTTTTCATTATATTTCATCCTCCCCTCTACAAAATACAACTCTCTTCTATATATATGTCTTTAACCATCTTGGAATCCTTTTCAAAATGATGCTACAAGGTTAGGATGGTCTCAGAAAACCTAACCCTAAAACTACAGAAGAAACAAAAGAGAGAGAGAGAGAAGAAGCGGTGGAACGACCAAGTCAAAAAATGAAAGCAGATATTCTTTGTTCTTCTCCCGATCTGGAAACTTCATTCTGATATTATACATGGTAGCTGGTAGTATTCAAGTCAAGTCTAGATGACCGTGCTTACATAATCACCTACACTCTTCCTTTGTAATAACTGACTTCTTTATCTTTAATAGTGAGGCGCCAAGTGTTCACCCTTACTCATTGTCCAATATTTGTTCTTCAACTACTGGCTTCTTTCTTTTGGGCATGGTCATCAATTCCCATGCTTTCACTTCATCATCTGATGGACACTTGAAGTCTTGAGTACTTTGTATTTGTACCTTTTGCCTATCCCATCTAACATTAGTGATGTTCTTAATATCTACTAGAAACTTTTTGATGTCAGTTTCTACCTTGAAAGCTTCATCCAATATCTTATTGAATCCTTCTATATCCACATCTGTCCCCAAGATAAATGTCTCATCTCTAGGCATTTTTCTATCAAATTCATTTCTCTAGGCATCTAAAGCCTTTACTTGATCATCATCTCCCCTTAAGGAAGGATCAAATTTATTAAAGTCATCAGAAAAGAGGCTTAATTTAACCTCTATTTGATTCAATTTACCTTTAAAGAATGAGAGAGTAATATTGACCCTTTTGATCTCATCTTCAACTTCTGTCACTATCTCTGGAAAATCTGATCTTAGGGTTTGTAAAGATGCTAGCTTTTCAAACAATTGTACCCTGGCAGACCATTTAGTAAAATAGGGGTTTAGGATAGCAAGATACCCCATGACCTTAGTATGCAAAGCTGGCAATTTGTTATAGGCATTAAGTACAACATCAGTCTTATCCTTCAAGACCTTAATTCTATGTTGTAGAATACCTCTTAATGCCCTCAAGGCAATTTCATTGCTTTTTTCTCCCATATCTTTTTCCTCAACCACCTCTTCTGATTTGGTTTTGTCTTCAATTTGCAATGGTTGTGGTTGTACAGGCACATACATCACCTCATGCTTATGTTCCAATTCTTTCATCAATCTTTTTATCACCAAATCTTGTTGGTGCATTTGTATATGGAACATCTCTCGATCTTTAGCCAATGCACTTGTCTCTTATAACAATGTGCTACACTTATCAGACAACTGTTTAGTTTTGTCCTCATTTAAGTGAGCCCAGTGTGTCATGGTTTGGGATATTTCCAAATCCCCTATATTTTGTATTGTCCATACCATCTGACTACCAACCATATTCTCCTGGATGTTCACCACTTGGGGCTTTTGATCCTTTGGACATAGGCTCCACATTGCAAAATCTTGAGACTTTGGGCTATACCCAAATCCCTTGATTAAATCCCCTATCTGAACTTCACTAGCCATTTTGAGATCTGGTTGTTTTCTAATCTAGTCAATTATGAAGGCAGATGCCAAATCCCATCCCTTAGCCAATAGTATACCACTGTCTAACACCAATTTCCTGGCCTCCCCGGGTGAAATATCCTCACTTTCAGGATCATAAGACTATAGAGCCACTAAAGCCTCATTTGTTATTGTCTCCTTGCCATCAATTATCAATTGAGCTCTTATCTACTCTTTCTTGTACCATCTTAGGAAGTCTTTAAACTCCTCAGTTTTGAAAAATTTGTAATCATTCAAAAATTGTTGTTGATAGATCAATCTTTCATCAACACAGGCCTTAAGAGGCAATTCAACCTTCTCCTCCAAATTAGGCTGTTGCTTCTCGCCTTCCCTAATTTATTTCCTTAGGTTATGATCGTATAACCTATTTCCAGGAACTAGGGCTCTAGCCTTATCCTTTTTCTTATCTTGTCCCTCAATTGAAGGCTGACCTATTTCTATTTTCTGCCTCTTAGGAGCAGGCTCTTCTATGTCATCAGGTTGTGTCACTACTGTCAAATCAACAATGTGGCCCTCTGTTACCTGTAGCTGTGGTACCTCAACAACATCTTTCTATGGTGGAACATATCTAGTAGGACGTGCATAATCACTGTCACTACTACTATCATATTCAGACTCTGAATGATCTAGCCCTTGAGCACCTTTTTTGTCAAGAACAGTCTCAAGTTGTTCAGTAAGCACATAATAATTGTCTATCATGGCCTTAATCTTATCAAAATATGGGATATCAGGGTAAAAACGCCCAAAAGCCATCCCATTTCTCTTGATTTTTCTTTCAAGATTTAGCAGCTCCTGAATCCTTATTCTTCTTGTCTGAATATCATCTTCATCCAAAATGTTCCTTGTTGCATCTTCCTCTACGCACTCATAGTGGACATTGGTATTGGGTATTGTAGGAGTATACAATTTTCTCACCCCTGCCATGAAGCCTTCCGAGTCAATATATCTATAAGGAGCTGTCCCATTCAACACCCTTCCAAGCACTGGCCCATTGCATCAATAGCACCTTTACCAATTGTAAAATTAAAAATTTTGAACTGTTTAGGGGTCAAAGTCCCCGTCTTGTGTGGTGTAAAATGCTCAGTGTCTGTTAACAATAGCTACCATATAAACTCCATTGCAGCCACTCTTGCTGGTACATAGTAAGGTAAGAGATGAGGTGGATGGATACACCCATATACCCTGATGATAGTATAATTTTCTTCCAAGAAGAAATCACCCCAATTATGTTTTCCCTCCCACCTATCAGTGTAGTCACATGGCCTTAGTAGTTGCATAATCTTAAGTGGGACCCTTATCCTGCTGATGCCCAGACTTTGTATTATTGGATATACAATCCAATTCTGGAAAGCACAATAATCATAGTCCTTAGATGTGTAATTCCAAACCCTCACCCAAAATTGGATAGGATTAGGTGCTTCCTAGTAAAAATTCTGAAGGGCCAAATTATTCACATCCATGATCACAAAATAAAAGTATAACAAAAGATGAATAAGAATCGAATAATGGAAAAACATGGGCTCCTTTTCCTTAGGGTCTTTCAATTTCTTCTGAGTTGCAATGAAACCCTCATGCATCTGATCAATGATATGCTATATGTAATGATAAATAGTGCTAGAACGCACCTCCTATAGATCCAACACCATCATCAAAATGCTAGCATTGATCCTCTCTGCTTCCCCATCTATCCCTAGCACTCTACATAGGGCATAGGCAATATACTTAATGTAGAAGTGTAAATCCTTATAGTAATATGGGCTTGTCCCAGATGTAGGATCTAAATACTTTCTTACCTCCTTCAGCATATGTTTTTGCAACTATCCTCTAGCAATACTAGGATTTAAATTATACCTCTGTTCCTGCTTTTTCATGTCAATTCTGGTAGACATAGTGCTATATAAGCCAAAAGCTTGCATGAATGAATTTTTGTTAAGGATCAGCAGGGGAGTCCCATCATTCCTTTTAATTGTTTTGGACAAAACATCATAATGGATGGCAAGATCTAGGAACAAGTATATATCTATGTAGACATCAGGAACACTTAATCTAGCTAAACCACAAGTCCAAGGGTTTGACATTGGGATAACTTTATCAGAATTCTTGTAGAAGTAAGTAAAAAGTGAAAAAACTGTTGTTCCCAGAGTGTCAGCATCTCATATATTATAATAATCATCTGTGAGCACATTAGCATTTTCTCTTTTGTTCTGAGTTGAACCAGGAAGCAATCTGAGGAATTCATCAGAATAGTTTTGTTTTCCTTTTGCCTCCTCTTCTAACTTTTCACTTCCACCACTGGTCGAAGCTACACTGACTGCTCTGCTCATGTTTACCATGCTTGAATCTCTTCTTCTTTACCGATACTAAAACAAATCTATCTCTGAGATTCACTTACTCCCCTGTGCGCAATTCTTAGGAAATAATGACTTTTAAGCAATAGAAAACTCTGCAATTCTTTGATTCTTCTCTCTTTCAGAATACTTAGCTCTTATTCATTTTGAAATTCTAAAAGTAAGATGAATGAAAATAAATACACAATCAGCACCTTATGGTAACCGTTCCAAGTACATGGCTCATAATTTGGAAAACATCTATTCTGTCTTTAATTCAACATACTGCGAAATTGATTGAAAACCTAGCCGTAGTTCCATGAGCGTGACAGGAAATCAAATTCATAAAACTACATACTCGGGAAAACCTTATAGAATTCAAATGAGATGACATGTCTTCATGCAATTGTCTCTCTGTCATACATCTCAGCTACCCTTTTTTGCGTAGTAATCAATATCTAAGCCTGTAATTGGACAGCGAACAATTCACATTGTTATATCAGATACTGCCACCTTTTCTTAATATTTGATATCAGGCGACCATGCAACTGCATACAATTTCTCTATCGCTGACCCAAGTCTTTAACCCATGACTCTTCTGGAGACTTAGCGACTACATAACTTTCCTTACCTTTGTTAACCAAAGTTATCATCTGGCGATCACACGACAATGAAGAAATCAAATTCGCAAATGGTTAGCACTAACTCACATCCTTTTCAGAGACTGTGACTAACCGTCACTTTTAGCCTTCATAGTTATCTACCAATTGCTAAATGTTTTCTTTCCTTTGCAAGACCCCGTGACTACCCTTAGTCGCCCGATCGCAAAATACAAATGTTAAGTGTCAAAACCTTTTGAGACAACGCGATAGGTACTTTGCCCTTTATTTCATCTGACGACTTTGCGACATACCCTTAGCTCTAAGTCACTAGTACTTTTCCTTTTGGAATCTCTTATTCTCAGACTTTGTGACCACCATAGGATTTTTTAATCACTTCATCTGACGGCTCCCACCAAGTCGCCAAGTAATCCATTATACCCTTAAAATCTTTAAAGACTATGCGACAAACAGAAGCCCTTAACCTAGTCTCGTAGTCGTTGAAAAGTCTCTTACCATCTGGCGACCACGAGATAAGTCCTTGAAATCCACTTACCTTTTGACACATGTCTCATTGATCATTTGTTTCTACATTGCATAATCGAAAGCTGAGTCATCTCCTAAATTTGGCGACAACCCGACTATGCTTTATTTCAAACTTGATACAGTTAGTCGCAAAGTCTCAATCATTTTTACTTAACCGCCATCCTTTCTAGAGACCGTGCGACTAAAGCTTTGCAAAACTTATTTAACCTTAGACCAATCTAGCGATTATGCGACATAAAGAGGTCGCGATGTCTTCTGACAAATCCTTAACTGCTGATAATTTCCTGTGACATCATGACCTATCTGTGGGTCCCTTTATATGTTGCTGACCTGTTCACTGATCCCATGACCACGTGATACAAACTAATTGTGAAGTCTGAAAATGACAAAGGAATACTCTAATTTTGAGTGAGACTACGTGACACAAGCTAATCGCCAAGTTTGGAAGAAAAAGGGAATATGCCATCTAAGTTATGCGACTAGGTGATCATAATGTAACACATGACTTAAGTGAATCAAAAAGCAACAGCAAAACATAAGAAAAAAACATCTTAGAGTTTCTTTTTAATTTGGAACACCAAACAAGACCTAGGGTTTCAAGGTTTTTGCACATTCTCATAGATTCAGACTTGAAAACCTAAAAACTTTGACAGGGAAAAGGTATAAGAATTGAGAGACCTCTGTTTCTAAGCACGAAACCAGAGTGAAAATAAAAAAAATAAAAAAATAGACCAAAATTGGAAAAACAACCAACATGATGAATGGTCTTATACACCTTTTCAACTTCTTGATACATATCAACTTCCTAGAGCACTACAATTGAGCCAGTTTGAAGCATCAACAGATTTTGATCACATATCTGACCTAGTTGAACCAGGTAATTTCTCAATTTATTCTTCATTTTGAGATGAACTTTGTTGAACCTACTTGAACTCATGTTATTAGGTGGTTAAGTGTTTAGGGTGTTAACTTATCCCTCTATAAATTACAGGTCATGTATATGTAGTTATTGCAGATGAGAATAATGAGGAAGGGAATGATTACTTTTTGTGTTGTTGTATTGACAGAAAAAATAAATTGACAACTATAGTCATTGATGGAGAGGGTATTGAGTACCCAATAGGATCCGTTGTTGTCATAGGGACATGGCTTAGAAGGTACACTATCAAAATATAATGTGTTCTTATTTGACGACTTTGAGACCTCTTACCATCATTCTATTACACTTTATATGTTGAATGTTGTATTAATTTATGCTTCTATGAAATGCATGTACCCTATCCAAAAATCCAAGAATTTATTATTTGAGGACTATGAGACACAGACATATTTTGCATTACTTGAACCTTCTTGTTGCAACAAATATTGAATTGATAAAGTATACTGGTAGACCTCGTAAGAATAATTTATGAAAACTTCGTGAATCTGAACACGAGGCAATACATGACATAATAAGGGTTAGAGATGATCCAGAAGGTTCACTCAATTAGTTTGAGGCCATCATGAAGAATCATTCTACAAATGGTAGAATTATTTTGACAATTTTGTATATAAATTTTGCAAAATAATCTAACTTCGCTTTTTTGTAAATATAAATGACTATGAAGTGGTCTACATGCATATTTAGAGACCACATTTTGTATATTGAAAGAAGATCAAATTTTATATAAAAGTGGTCATGGGTTCATTTGTATATACCAAGGGGCCACATTTTGTATAGTTTATTGTGTACCATTTAAGTAAGAGGACATGAGTGAATTGCAATTCTTTACAATTATAACCATTTATGTATGTATCTTTGTCATGCATTATATTTATGTATGTATGTTAATTTTCATATTATATCTTTTCATGTGTTGTATGTATGTATTATTTTCATACTACATCTTTTTCATGTGTTGTATGTATGTTCTTTTCTATCTTATATCTTTAAATTGTGTGTTGCCATGTGTAATAGACCTAGTATTTTCCAAAGAAACTACCTTGAAAATATTTTGTCGAACCAAAGTAATAGGCACAATCTACAATTAAAATTATGGTGTTATATATTATTCTTTGTGGAAGTTTAAATTGTTTTACTTCTATTGTTTCCCAATTTGGCTTAGTGCACCTTGGGAACACTTTGGTTCGACTTGCGCCGGAACATTCTTGATGTTTTGCAAGAAAAAAAAAAGGTCTCCCCTAGCATTTAACTAGCCAACTGGAGCTAATGGAGCTGGCGGTTTGGTCCCATGCCGAACAATTTGAAAGATGCACCATTGAGAAACTTTCAACTGAGAAACAATGCAACTTTTTACACCAACCGAGATCGGGTTGCCAAATGAAATCCAAGTGGAATCTCCCAAAACTGACCTACCTACATGTAGGCCTTCCCAAGATGGTCCTTGTGAACTTCAAAAATATATGATATCTCTCACGAGGTCTAAGATATGGCTCTCCAAAAATGGCTGCCTAATTTGTCTTAGTGCACCTTGGGAACACTTTGGTCTGACTTGTGTCATAACATTCTTGATGCTTCACAAGAGGAAAAAGGGTCTCCCATAGCATTTACCCAGCCAACTAAAGCTGAAGGAGCTAACGGTTTGGTCCCATGATGAACGGTTTGAAAGATGCACCATTGAGCAACTTTCAACGGAGCAACAAAGAAACTTTTTTCACCAACCGAGATTGGGTTGCCAAATGGAATCCAAGTGGAATCTCCCAAAACTGAGCCACATGCTTGTGTCCATGTCTT
Organism: Thuja plicata; assembly: GCA_018584345.1. Lineage (NCBI taxonomy): Eukaryota > Viridiplantae > Streptophyta > Pinopsida > Cupressales > Cupressaceae > Thuja > Thuja plicata. The sequence goes on along the minus strand of MU224291.1, from coordinate 376,635 downwards.
GTTTTTCTCTATCTGTTCAATCTCTTCATTCATATAAATTATCCATTCATCATTATCTAGTGCAACATTGACAGATTTGGGCTCATAATCACAAATAAGACATCTTGTATTTAGAGACTTACTTCTAGTTCTCATATCATCCTTTTTATCTCCTATGATCTGGTTTTGTAGATGTTTTCTTCTAACATATCTTGCAAGTATAGGTTCATCTCTTTGTCTATCATCTTGATCATCATTTTGTTCTTCATCACTTTGTGCATCATCCTGAGCAATATTCTGATCATTGGTATTTGCAGCCTGATGCTCGGGTGCAATGATCTATTGCTCAAGATCTCTACATTGTTGGTCAGGTAGAGTGTCATGTTCCTCATTGTAAGTAAACCTATTGTAGTCCTCTGGTTCCTTAGTGATTTCCTTTTCATTCTTCTCTGCAAATTCATCTATCTTTACATTTACACTTTCAATAGTTTTGTTAGAGGCTTTATTTAGACATTTATAAGCCTTGCTCTTGGTAGAATACCCTAGAAATATTCCTTCATCACTCTTGGAGTCAATTTTTCCATTTCTATCATCTTATAAGATATAACATTGACTGCCAAAATTTTTTAAATAACCCACATTGGGTGTGTATCCATACCATAGCTCATAAGGTGTCTTTTTGGTGTCTTTCTTCAATTGTACTCTGTTTATTGTGTAAACAAAAGTACTAACAACTTCCCTCCAGAATATTTGGGTAATGCCTTTCTCTATCATTAGTGTCCTTGCACAATCAACTATGGATCTGTTCCTTCTTTCAGCAATTCCATTTCGCTGTGGTGTTCTCGGTGCAGAGACATGTCTTCTAATTCCATGCTCATTACAAAAGTTAGTGAATTCATTTGAAATAAATTCCCCTCCTCTATCTGACCTTAAGCATTTTAACTCCTTACCACTTTTCTTTTCAACCATTGCCTTATACCATTTAAACATCTTAAATGCTTCTGATTTATCTTTTAGAAACATGACTATCATCATTCTAGAGTAATCATCAACAAAGAGAATAAAATATCTATCTCCATAATAACTCTTTGTCACCATAGGTCCACATAAATCAGTATGGACTAGTTCTAGAATTGCATCAGATGTATGGATTTTTCTTTTAAAACTAGACTTTGTCATTTTATCTTTTTGATAATTCTTACACATGATGTTGTCGGGCTTGGTCATCATCGGTAAGCCTCTGACATTTCTCCTTTTGTTAATCTTTATCATGTTGTCAAAATTCACATTACACAATATTTTGTGCCCCAACCATATGTCTTCATTTGTAGCAATCAAACAAGTGGTGTTAGTATCATTCAGATAGAATAAGTTACCTTTTGTATGCTCACCAGTACCAATCATATTTACCGATTTATTGTAGATATTTTCCTTCTTATTTTCAAATGATACTTTGTGACCTAAATTGTTCAAATATGAAACACTTAACAAATTATAATTCATTCCTTTTACCCAGTAGGCATTTTCACATTTTATCTGGTTATTCAACATTATGGTTCCTCTACCTTCAATTGGACAAGGTGTGTCATTACCCATTCTTACTAAACTCCCTTTATAGTATTCAAAAGTCTAAATTTTTTTCTTATCACCAGTCATGTGGTGAGTGCAACCACTATCTATGATCCAGACATCATTTTTACTAACTTTAGATATGAGTGTTGTTTCTACATAACTTTCTTCATCATCATCTAAATCATCTTTTACAGCTATAAACACCATCTCGATGTCTTCATCAGATTCGGTGTCGGTATCATCATCTTTGCATTTTGCTAGGTAATTGGATTTCTTTCCTTTGTCCTTGTAGTCTTGGGTATCTCTTCTTTCTGATTGTCAGTAGCTTTTGTAATCACCTCTGTCAGAATTCTTTTCAAATGATCTGTCATTACTTCTGTCATCTTTTCCTCTGTTTGGACATCTTGCAGTAAAGTGTCCAATCTCTTTACAATTAAAACAAACAAGTGGTAATTTATCTTTGTATTTACCTTTGCCTCTTTGCATTCTTCTAGCCATAAGTGCTTTAATTTCATCAAGATCATCCTCTTCACTTTCACTATCACTATCTTTTCTCATAGTGTTTTTATGACTTGATTTACTTATTCTCATAGAAGTTTTGAATGCAGACTCTATATTTGGTAAGACACTATTATCAAAATTATTCATCTCAAATGAAATCAGTCTTCCAATCAAGCTGTCTAGAGTTACATTGCTATTTGCTACTGCTCTCATTTCTTGAATGGAAGATACTCTAATAGCATAAGTAGGCAATAAGGTTCTTAGAATTTTACTTACCACTGTATCTTATTCTAGTACACCTCCAACTCATCGAATAACATTGACTACCTCTTTGATTCTTGTGCTGCACTGAGTGATGTTTTAACCTTCTTTCATTTTGAGATCATCAAAATTTCCTCTAAGGATTTTTGCCTTGGATCTCAAAACATTTTTCTCACCACCATGTACAAGCATCAATTTGTCCCACATCTTCTTTGCAGTCTTGCGGGTTTTGACATCTTCAAATTTAGTGTCGGAGAGTGAGGAAGCAAGTTCTATCATCATGAAATTGTGCTCATGCTTCTCTCTCAATTGTTCAACTTTTGGTGCTCCTGTGGGCAACACATATTCAACATCTAAGTATTGAGTAATGTCATTACCAATACCTGATAAGTGGAGTCTTATTCTACTCTACCATGAAGCAAAATTATCTTTGTTCAACTTGAGCACATCTCGTCTGTTCATCTTGTGATCTTTGAATTAGGTCTTGAAACCTTCCTTCTAAACACACAATCTTTGATACCAATTGTTAGTAATAACTGAGAGCGGGGGGGTGAATCAGTGGCCTCAAAATTTATCCTTAAATCAACGCTTAAAACTTATAACCAGAAATTATACCTCTAGTTATCTTTTGTCCTACAAGATGTATGCTTTGAATTACTTTTATCAATTTTCTACTTGTCAGATTGATTGGTAAATCTCTCTTTTGTATGATTACCGATAAGTAGTTAACTATTTACCGAAACACAGTAAATATGCAGAGTATACCAATCTATTCAGAATTGCATATGTGAAATGTAAAATAGTAAAGTAACAAAACAAAAACACAACACATGGATTTTTAACGTGGAAACCCTGTTAAGGGAAAAACCACTGGGACCGGTACCCCAAATTTTCACTCTTCTGAAGTGAGCCCTGTTAAGAGCCAACCCTGTTAAAGGTTACAAACACACTATTAGGTGTGACCTTATTAGTGGATTTAAGAATAGTTTGTCACCTAGTATCTGGAAACTAATGCTACCATCCTTGATCAAACACTCACTTAGCCTGTTAATAGGTATCGGGCATATCCAATGCTACTTTTATGATCAAAATTTTTGATACTCCTTGGGATGTATCTCAATTGTCAAAGAATTTAAGTCCTGCTCGGTTAAGTGGCTTTATGCTTCAATGGTTAAACTGAAACACTAATGATCTGTTCATACATACAACTCAATTGCATATTTTTAGATCTATTATAAGTCCATTACCTCTATGATCAATATGATCACTTATACCTTTGCTCCACACTGTTCTTCTCTGTGATGTTGTCTCACTGTTTGTCAGTTTCTATAGAATCTAGCTCTTCCTTTAGCTTGTTGATCAGGACTGAATGAAGACTTTCTTCTTTTTCAAATTTTCTTCAGTATCTTTCCGCTTCTCTTGTCCACCCCACACACACCCATTCGTAATGAATTGGGTTTGTCTCTATATAGACATGATTTCCTCTTTCTTGGCTTTCTTGATTCTTGGCGTGTTCCACAATTCTCACCAATAGATTTAAAACAAACTTCTGATTTATCTCAAAGAGATCTTCTTGCCAACTGGACAAATCAACTTTAAGTCAATTACTTATCTCTGGCTTTATCTGGATGATTAAAACAATGATAAGTATGCGTGAATTATATCTTTAGCTTCTTGAAAGCTAAGCATTTTGTCATTTTCTGAACTCTCTATTCTGTTGGTCAACACTTTAGTTAGTCATCGGTGATATCTGATTGTTCCATCAGTGTGACTTCAGTTGTCATCGGGATATCTATCCTTGTCTTTTCCATCGAGCAACACTGAAATTGTTTCCATCAGTTTACTCCGTGTTTTTCTCATTGGGCAACACTGTAACTCTGCTCGTCGGTAATGCAATGCATTAGCTTGTCGGGTAACACTGTGAATCTACTCTTTTACTCTGACCATCAGTGTGCACTTCATTAGTGTATGAAGTCACTTAGTGAATAATTGACTTGTATGTATTACTAATAGCATAGCCTTTCATTAATTGGTTCTTTGAAGTCTTTGGTAGTATTTCCATGACCATACAAAATATATCAAGTTGACATCAATGACAATACAATACATTAACTGATTTAATGTTTTCCATAATCATCAACTTAACATCTTCAAACATTCAACCAGTTACATGTCATCATAGAATATGTACATGACAACAACCATACACTTATGTTTGATACAAGCCTAATAATTTAAATGTATTTCCCTATCGACGTACCCTTTGTTCCCTCTTTTAGTGCAAGTGCTAGTCTTTATGAATATGGGAGGGAGATCTAAGTTTTCATTTTGGGGAAAATTATGAGTGTAGACTCTCTAAGCATTAGATTGTGATTTAGATTTGTAAAGCAATGGAATTGGGTGCTTGTTAAATACGATTTTAGTTGCAATTTGGAATTGTGAATTTCATTGCCAATTAGGAGTTGGAACTACATGATATTTTATTCAACTGCTAGTGTATTAGTTCATAGGCTTGAGGTATGTAATTGATTTTGTATATTTTTGGGACTTCATTACTTAGGAATTGTGATTTGATTTTGTATGTTATAAACCTTAATGCTTAAATCTTAATCTATCTCTACGTTTTAAAATTAAAGGTATCGTGCCTTTCACTCTTTATTGGCATATTTTGATTGAGTCTTCTTTATTTGGCGTTACCCCTTCTCTATGAAAAGACCACAAGAAGTTTCTGAAAATGTATATTTTATTATCATGTGTTTTGTTTAGAATGTTGTTGTTTCTAGTTCTTTCATTTTAAACCTCTTTCTTGTGTGTTTTCCTTTCACAAAATCAGTGTACAACTAGAGAATGAGCTTTACTCTTAGATAGTCGACATGAAGGAAAATAATGTGGCTATATATGTACTTCTTTCTTGTGTGTTTTCCTTTTGAAAAATCATTGTGCATTTTCCTTTAGGGCCCGTTTGGTTCCTGGTATTAACCTGGAATAATCATTATTTAATGCAAGAATAAAGTAATTCACCATTTGTCGCCATTTTTTGAATTCCTGAATTAGAAAATTAATCCCACTTTTTGGGCCAATGCTTGGATTAATTAATTTGAAAAAAACCTTGAATTAATTTTCTATTCCATAATAAGCTATTCATGGATTCAAAATAAGTTATTCATGGATTTGAAATAAGCTTTGGTTTGTTGTTTTGACAATATTTTGGAGGTGGCAAAATTTATTTTGTTTATTTCCCAGCAACATTATGTCATTTGGGTGTGTGAATAATCTCTAAATGAAATTTTGTTTTCTTTTATGCTACTTGTGGTGTATGAATCATATTATATTTTGGAGATAAATTTTCATTATTTTATTTATAAAAGTATTGTTTAGAAGTTATTAAAAATAATGTTTTTTTCTACTCTTGTAGCTAATTGAATATTGTCATATAAAATATGTTTTTAATTATATAATGAAGCAATATGAAGCATACTTTTAATATTAAAATGTGTTATATGATCTTCTATATATTTTCATTTGGGTTTTTCCTTAATTTTACTAAAGGCAAGGTTGGGGTTGTGTCCTTGATTTTGTTATATATTTGTCTTTATGGTGGTATTGTTTTCTTCATCATGGGATTCATTTATTTCTTTAATTTAATTTTGTCATATGTTTTTTAGTTCTTTATAGGTTAATAGTACAATTGATGACTTCATTTTGTACCTTGGTCCTGATTATGAAATGAGTCTAATCAATGTTAGTTGCACTAAGTAATGACGTTATGAAAAAAATAACACTTGGATTAAAGTTTTGGACTTGAAAGAATTCCTTCTTGCAGATATGAGATCCTATCATTATGATGTATTTATGATGATTTTATTTTGAGGTTATTTAGATATGATGGACTCATGAGGTTCCTAATATTGATAACTTGAGTTATTATGAACTTTTAATTTCAATTTTGTGGGAAGGGTTTTCTAGCAATATTTTCTAGGAGAGTGGATCACAATGGAGACTAGGGCCCTAAGTGGTTTCCCATGTAGAATTGATTTGTGTTAAAACATTAACCAAGATAATTAAGTTTCCTTTCCCATGTACTTGAGTGCTTGTATATACTAAGGATGGTTTGGAGAAGGCCTAGCCATCTATGGGGTGTTCATCTGACAAATCGACTTCCTTGTCCTCATGAAAGGTTTTTGATTCCACATGAGTTATCACTTGGGTACAGAGGTATAGAGAGACTACCATGAAAACCTAGGATAGTAGGGAGCTATGTGACAACACTATCTTGCATGTTTCTTAGAATTCCCTTCAATTAGCCTTGTGGTTCTCCTCTGGTATCTCGTATGTATTCCTTATGGTATATCATGTTGTATCCCTTGTGAATCCTATATGTTATACTTTGGTTTTATTTGTGATATTCTTGTTCTGTGTTGTTTTCTTATCTTTTTTTTTGTGTGTGGTGTGGGGCCTTATCTCTATCTCCTTGCTTGGATGAGTGGGCCTTAGGGTTCCACATGGTTGGGTGGGAATTATTTTACGTAATTGGGCTTTGGTTTTTTGTTTTAACAATGTTTTGGAGGTGGATAATTTTTTTTGTTTATTTCCTTGTAATGTTATGTTATTTTGGGTGTGTGAATCATATCTAAATGAAATTTTGTCTCTGTGTATTCTATATGTGGCGTATGAATCATGTTTTCTTTTGGAGACAAATTTTTGTTATTTTTTTTGTAAAAGTAATATTTATAATTTATTAAAAAATAATGGTTTTTCTACTCTTGTAGATAATTTGATATTGTCATATAAAATATGTTTTTAATTATATAATGAAGCAATATGAACCATACTTTTAATATTAAAATATTTTATATGATCTTCCATATGTTTTCATTTGGGGGTTTCCTTAATTTTACTAAAGGTGGGGTTAGGGTTGTCTCCTCAATTTTCTTATATATTTTTCTATATGATGGTATTGTTTTTTTCATCATGGGATTCATTAGTTGTTTTAATTTAATTTTTCATACTATGTTGTTTGGTGCTTTATAGGTTAATGGTACAATTGATGAGTTTGCTTTGTACTTTGGTCCTGATTGTGAAATGAGTCTAATTAATGTAAGTTTCACTAAGTAATGATGTTTGAAAAATATAACACTTAGATTAAATTTTTGGACTTAGAAGAATTCCTTCTTGCCGATATGTGATCTTATTATTACGATGTATTTATGATGATTTAGTTTTGAGGTTCTTTGGATATGATGTACTCATGAGGTCCTAATGTTGATAACTTGAGTTATTATGCACTTTTGATTTTAATTTTGGGGGAAGGGTTTTGTAGGAACATTTATAGGAGAGTGGCTCACAATGGAAACCAAGGCTCTAAGTGGCTGTCAGGGTAGAATTGGGTTGTGTTAACACATTAAAAAAGATAAATAAGTTTCCTTTCTCATGCCCTTGAGTGCTTGTACAGACTAAGGATGGGTTGGAAAAGGCATGTCCATTTTTGGGGTATTGATCTGGAGAATTAGCTTCCTTCTCCTCATGAAAGGTTGTCGATTCCACATGATTTCTCACTTGGGTGTCAAGGTCTAGAGAGAATACCACAAAAACCTAGGATAGTGGGGAGATATGTGATGATAATCTCTGACATGTTTCTTATAATTCTCTTTGGTGAGCCTTGTGGTTCACCTCTGGTCTCCCATATGTATTCCTAATAGTATATCATGTTGTATCCCTTGTGAATCCTCTATGTTATGCTTTGGTTTTTTTTGTGATATTCATGTTATGTGTTTTATTCTTATCTTATATTTGTTTGAGTGGTTTGGGGCCTTATGTCTATCTCCTCCCTTGGAGGGGTGGGCCTTCAGGTTCCATGTTGTTGGGTGGTATTTAGTTTTCCCCATCAAGGTTCATAGATTGGTTTGTGAACTTTTTGGATGGAATCTACATCTTCATAGCAGTTTCATGGTCCATGTGGATAGATTACTATTAGAGTATATTTGTATCATGTTATGTATTATGTCTCATGGATCATTCACATTATAAATGTATACTCTTTGTGGAGATAAATGTAAATGTGACTATAAACATGTATTAATGATTATCTGTAATGTAACACTTTGAGTTGGATATGTAAAGTGGTGGAAAGGGGTAAGGGGGTTTGATTGTTAATTGTTGTTTGATTTGATTAAAGTGTGTTGAATTCCTTAACCCTACTTTACACTTAATTGAAGTTGATTGATTGTATATTGCAATTGTGATTAGAGAGAAGATAAGATGCTTCTCTTTTATTCCCAAATGCACAAATGGAAGATCCAAGTTGATCAACCCAAAGGAAGGGCTAATGCACAAATGAATCAACTATTTGGAAAAGAGAATAACAAGAAGGATATCTTAAATTTTGTTAATTATATTTATAGATATGATATATGATAGTAATTGAAGAAATAAGAGAAGTGTACTAACCTTAAATAATTGCAAATCAAAGAATGCTATTTTCTGAGGTCTGTAGACTATTTCTAGAAAAGCTGACAGATGATCCCAAACCGGAACACAGAGATGAACAAAACCCAGAAATATTTTTCCGTTCTGATGTTGTCTTATGAAAAAGGTCAACCTTGACCCACAAATGTCAACCCTGACCCAATAATGTCAACCCTGACCTGCATAGGTCTGACAGAGAATCTGTTTGCGCCGTCCGAAAGAAAGTCAAAAAGGGTATCCAGATATGTGTCCAAATCCATAGTCCTGAACCTATACCTACAAGAAAAAGAGGATTTTTTGTTGTGGGGGAGGGGTTTACCTTAGTCAAACCCTATTTTTGGAATTAACCTCAAATATATGTAATTGAAATTGCAGAAATAGACAAAGTAAATGCATAAATTCACCTTGCTTGTAAAAGTCCTTGTGGCGGATTCAAATCCGTGGATCCACAAGTATGCTTTAAAATGTGGAATGTAGAAAGGTAGGATGTCTTCAATCTCTTTCTTGTAGATCTCCAACACCAAGTCTTGAATGGGTTCTTGAATTTGGAATAGGCTTGCAAGAAGGTGGATGGAGAGATCACCAAAAGGGCACTATGTAGCTTGAATCCTTCAATGGCCTCCAATGGATCTCCTTCATGAAAATTGATGCTTGAGTGGATGAATGCTTGCTTGAAATCTTGCTCCTTAGCTTTCTTAAACTTCACTTGATAATTATCTTCAATTGCTCAAGGATGATTAGGCTTCAATAGAGGACTTAGTTTGCTTGATGATGGTCATCGTTAGAGAAAATGAGAGGAGAAGGCTCCCTTTTATATGAAACTAGGGCACAATCTTCTAAGGAGGCAAACATAGGATAATTAAATTTCCATTAAAGCCTTTACCCCTAGGAGAGGACCTATATTAAATATAATTTAGGAATCAACTCTTTGAAACCCAAAATAGCTGACCTGGAAGTGGGAAAACAATTTTGCAAAGACTGACATCCAGAAACTGCAAGATCCCGGGATCTGAACCCTGGGTCAAGGTCAAGGTCAACCTTGACCTAGGTCAGGGTTGAGGTCAACCTTGACCTAGGTCAGGGTTGAGGTCAACATAGACCTAAAAGGTCAACCCTAACCTTGAAGCCCAGAATCACCAGTCTGCAGTCCAAAATGCAGAAATCAGACTAAAAAGGAGTGGAGAGAAGGGCAGAATAGGGGGGATGACATGTCAATATATGGAACCCTTTCAAGGCACTTTTCATGACCCCAAACCACTTACTTGGAAGGCTAAACAAGTCTACAATGGAAGTGCTTCCATTTTCTGACTATACAAGATAGATCAATGTTGGTATCGACTATCATTATTTACTCATATGATAATTTGTTATGTATTAAGAATATTTGTGTTGAGGTTTAAAAAGGTATATAGTTTTTAAAATGATGTTAATCTTGTGCATTATTTCATAATTGTTTAAGTTGATTTACTCATGTAATCACGTGTTTCTTAGTAGAAACATTGGGGAACCTAAGAGGATGTTGTTAGTAATAACTGAGAGGGGGGGGGGGTGAATCAGTGGCCTAAAAAATATTCTAATAATCAACCCAAAAAATTAGTACCACAATATTAAGCCTCTAGTTATCTTCAGTCCTATAAGATGAATGCCATCAAATACTTTTATCAAATTACTACTGCTCTGAATGATTTGTTAAACCTTCTCCTATATGTTTACCAATTAGCAGTCTGTTAATTTACCAAAAGAAAGTAAATTATCTAGAGTATACCGATCAGTCCAATTAAGTTATGTGTAATGAAAAACACTAAAGTAATGAATCATAAACACATTTGCACATGGATTTTTAACGTGGAAACCCTGTTAAGGGAAAAACCACTTGGGATTGGTAACCCAAAATTTTCACTCTTCTGAAGTGAGCTCAGTAAAGAGCCAACACTGTTAAAGGTTAAAAACATACTGTTAGGTGTGACCTTGTTAGAGGATTTAAAAGTTTAGTCTGTCACTTGATATTGGGCATCTCTATGCTACCTTCCTTGATCAAACACTCACTTGGCCTGTCAATAGGTATCTGGCATCTCATGTTATCTTCATGATCAAACTTTTTGATACTCTTGTGGATGTATCTCAATATAGAAAGGATCTTTAAATCCTGCTTGGTTTAGAGACTTTTATACATCAATGGTTAAACTGAAATAGTATGATATGTTCACATATACAACTTATACTTGCAGATTTTTAGATCTATTGTAATCTCATAAACTACTATGATCAATATATATCGATTTATACCTTTGCTCCACTTTGATTCTTCTCAGTGATGTTGTTCTCTATTTCTCAGTGTCTACATAAAACTTTAGCTCTTTCATCAGCTTGATTGATCAAGACTGTATGAAGTTTCTTTTCAACATCCTCTTTTCATTCATTCACCCATAGACTTTGTAATGAATTGAATTGTCTCTTTATAGACATGATATCACCATTATTAGGTTCTTGATTTTCTTGATCTTGGCATGATCCACAATTCTCTCCAATTAGATTTAAAGAAAAACTCATGTTTTATCTCACAGAGATATTCTTGCCAACTGGAAAAAAAAACTTTAAATCCCTTACTTATCTCTAGCTTTATCTTGTCGATGAAAACAAAAATAACTACTTGTTAACTCCATATTTAGCTCTACCAGCTAGATATTTTGTCATTTCTGAACTCAAGTTAATTTTGATGTTTAACTCTTTGATAGCTTTGATCAACACTCCAGTTCTCATTAGGCTTCTCCGTTGGTTTACACTATGTTTCTGGCTGTCGGTTATGCTTATTGATTCTTCTTGTCAGTAATGATCATCGGTGTTCTTTCTTGGGCATCAATGTGACTTGACTTTTGGTGATCTTTGTCTACTAGTGTCCACTCACCGTCAGTGTTTGAAGTCACATTGTGAATGCTTGTCTTTTATGCATTACTGAAGGCATAATATTTTTCTCTTTGATTCTCTGAAATTTTTGACACTTTGATTATAACCGATTAGATTATATCAAGTTGACATCAATGACAATACAATCCATTAACTGATTTAATGTCTTGCATTATCCTTCTGCATTTCAGTGATCAAATTAACATCTTCAAACATTCAATCAGTTGCATGTCATTAATCTCTCCCTTTGGCATTAATGGCAACATACTACATTATCATACTATACTATCACTAATACAATATGATTTATATATAGTTTCATCAAGCTTTCCTAATGTAACTATTACAAATTTCTGGTTCTCAGTAAGCTTCAAAAATAGCTTGGATTTGTTTCATGCAGAATGGTTGTCTTCAATATTTAATCCCTTCACTGGATAGATGTATCATCTGATATCTCTGTTATGATATGTTCTCTTCCTTGACTATTCCTCTTCTTGATAATCTCCTTTTATTTTGACAATAATCTTTCTCTTTTTCTGAGCTCTCTCCATTTGTTACTTCTCTCCCTTAGATGGATATTTCATATGTAATCAATTTATCTCCCTTAAAATATTGATTAAGTCTTCCTTCTTATTCTCAGGAACTTCTCTTCATGGATAATGATATAATATTTTTTGATCAATGAGATAATCCCTCCCTTATGATGGTGAAATAATCTCTCCCTTTATGATAATGAGATCATCTCTCCATTTATATGATAATGGAATCATCTCTCCCTTTGACAACAATGCCAAACAAAATAATCATCTATGTCATGTTCAATCCCTTTGCATAATATATTTTGTTGAATACTCATTGATTAAAAGTGTACTTTATTAATGATATATTTTAAAGTCAACTCATTATTATAAAATCAAATATCAAAATCATAGATGGATATTTCATATGTAATCAATTTCTCTCCCTTGGAATATTGATTAAGTCTTCCTTCTGATTCTCAGGAACTTCTCTTCATGGATAATGATATAATATTTTCTGATCAATGAGATAATCCCTCCCTTATGATGATGAAATAATCTCTCCCTTTACGATAATGAGATCATCTCTCCATTTATATGATAATGGAATCATCTCTCCCTTTGACAAAAGTGCCAAACAAAATAATCATCTATATCATGTTCCATTCCTTTGCATAATATATTCCTTGATAATCCCTCCCTTATGATGATGAAATAATCTCTCCCTTTACGATAATGAAATCATCTCTCCATTTATATGATAATGGAATCATCTCTCCCTTTGACATCAATGCCAAACAAAATAATCATCTATATCATGTTCCATCCCTTTGCATAATATATCCCTATCCATCAGCAATACACTGTTCTAATTTTTTGGTGCATATTTGTACCTTGGGTAAAATTACAAAGCTGTGTCACACTTGAGGACTATTTTCGTAGTTCTGACCAAAATTGTTTCAGCCAAAATATTTTTGGCCATACATACGTGGCGCCATGTGGCATCGATGTGGAAAATGAGTTTCGGCCAAAACAAGTTTGGTCAGACTACTTTTGGCCAAAAATTCATGAGTAAATATAAGCCAACTATGTTCTATCGATGAAGAATTGATACATATTTATATACGGGGTTTCAGCCATAACTGGTTTGGCTGAACCAGTTCTGGCCGAAACTGTCTATGTGGCATCCTATGTGGTTGTCAAATAGACAAAAATTTCAAAATTATAGAACTTCTCACTTATACAACTGATTTCTTCATCAAAACTCAACCATTTTTAAAATCTAAAAATACCCTTTTGTAGAGCTTGGAGTCTACATTATGGTCATATTTTTTTTTTTTGTGTTTTGATTACATATAATATATTATAAGTTGAAAAAACTTGAAGTAGGTATTTTAACATTGAAGAACATGCTCGTTCAAAAAAAGAAAAAAATAGCAAATCATTTCAAAAAATTTTAAAACTTATATTTAACACTAGAGGAGAGAGTCCTCTTCAAGAATATATAATTTGTTTTATATTTGGTGTAGATTTACTAGGGAAAATTAGGCGGGAGACAAAAACTATTAATTTCGGGTAACTCCGACTTTGAATAGTTATAACAGACACAATATATACTGAAAACCAATCTTTTTTTTTTGGCACTAGTTGTACATGTCATCTAAAACATATTCTGAAATATGAGGAAAACAAGATTATTTACATATATTTTGTTGGTGGGAACTAGACCCTCAATTTTCAGCAATAAAAAAATGGACTTAAAAAATTAAAAAACTATGTCAATTATTATTCAAATTTTTTTAAAAAAATTATAGACATAAACAACATCCAATTTTACACATTTCATTAGTTTACATCATTTTCAAATTCTAAACACAAATGCCACTTTTATGTCTTTAACATTTAACATGTTTTTCATGTCGTGGTCCTCTTCCTTTGTAAAAGTGTGACACAGGTTTGTAATTTTACCCCCTTACTATGTACAGATGTATCTGTTGCTATCCATCTCAATGTTTGCATCAACATGACTAATCTTCAGATTTGGTATAGGTTGATGCAACCTCCTAGTCAGCTTACTAACCCCTAGTCTCTGTCTCAGGTACTCAAATGTATCCTTCGGTAATGGATTGGTGAATATATCAGCTAACTGCTCCTTTGATTGAACATATTCCATTGTCACTTCCTTTGCTTTCACTTGTTCTCTTAGATAGTGATACTTGATAGCAATATGCCTAGTCTTAGCATGCATGACTAGATTTTTAGAAATGTGGATTGCACTGGTATTATCACAATAGATAATTACTGGTTCAAGGATCTTCATATTCATACCTTCCAACAATTGTTTGATCCATGCAATATTGGAGCAATTTTCAGTAGTAGCCACATACTCTTCTTGTACTATAGACTGAGAGATGCATCCTTGCTTCTTGCTGATCCATGTGACAAGTCTATCACCCATGAAGAATGCTCCTCCAATTGTGCTCTTTCGGTCATCAATGTTTCCAACCCAATCAACATTTGTATAGACTTGTAGCTCAAAATTTCCTTCTCTTTTATACCAAAGGCCATATTCCTCGGTGTTCTTCACATATCTTAGAATTCTCTTGACAACAGTCATATGTGATTCTTTGGGATTAGCATAGAATCTTGCAACTATTCCAACCGCGTGTGCTATATTTGGTCTGGTATGAATAACATACATCAGTTTTCCAATCATTGATCTATATAAGGTCTGATATACCTCATTGGATTTGTCTTCTTTTGTCAACTTACATCTGGTAACCATAGGTGTTCCAACTGGTTTCAAATCTTTCATCTTGAATATCTTTAGCACTTCCTTGATGTATTTGGATTGAGTGATATGTATGCCTACATCCTGTTGAAGAATCTATAGAACAAGAAAGAATTTGATCTCCCCAAACATAGACATTTCAAATTCCTTTCTCATTTCATTAGCAAAGGATTTGCATAAAAATTCATTTCCCTCGAAAATGATATCATCAACAAAAATTTTAGCAATCTGAATATTACCATTGGTATCTTCTTTAAAGTACAGATTGCTATTTTCACTTGTTCTAACAAATTTTATGCTAATGAGATATGAGTGAATTATTTCATACCAGGTTCTCGGGGATTGTTTCAATCCATACAAGGCCTTATGTAGTCTACATACCATGTTTCTCTTGTCTAGATCAACAAACCCTTCTAGTTGTTCAATGTATACCTCTTCTTCCAGTATTCCATTTAGGAATGCAGATTTGACATCCATCTAGTATACCATGAATCCTTTAAATGAAGCATAAGAAAGTAAAATTCTAACTCCCTCTAGTCTAGGAACGGGTGCAAAGGTTTCTCCATAGTCAATACCTTCTTCTTGTGCATATCCCTTGCATACTAACCTTGCTTTATTTCTTGTGACTTCTCCATTCTCATTCAGCTTGTTTCTCAATATCCATTTGGTCTCGATGACATTCTTGTCATCTGGTCTTGGTACTAGTGTCCATGTACTATTCTTCTCAATATGTTCTATTTCTTCATTCATAGCACTGACCCATTCTTCATTCTCAAGTGCAGTGTTAAACGATTTCAGCTCAAAATCATAAAGTAAACATCTGGTGTTTAGTGACTTACTTCTTGTTCTTGTTCTAGCCTTCTTGTCTCCTATGATTTGATTTTGTGGATGATGTCCTCTGACATACTTGGCAAGTTTCAGTTCAGCTCTATGTTCATCATTTTGATAATCTTCTTGACCTTCATCCTCATCTCCATTGTTTGGAACATCATCTTGAGTATTATCCTAATTTTTGGTAATTGCAGCCTGATGCTCGGGTGCAATGTTCTGATGCTCGGGAGAGACACACTTTTGCTTGGGTAGAGTGTCAAGTTTTGTATTAAAAAACCTATTGTATTCCTCTAGTTCCTTTTTGCTTTCTTTATCATTCTTTTCTGTAAATTTATCCATTTTCACATTTGCACTTTCAATGATTTTGTTACATGACTTTTTAAGACATTTATAAGCCTTGCTTTTGGTTGAGTACCCTAGAAAGATACCTTTATCACTTTTGGAGTCAAGTTTTCTATTTCTATCATCCTTCAAAATATAACATTGACTACCAAAGATTCTGAAGTAACTTACATTGGGTGTATGACCATACCAAAGCTCATAGGGTGTCTTCTTTGTGTCCTTCAATTGTACTATATTTAATGTGTAGACAATAGTACTGACAACTTCCCTCCAGAAATTTTGAGTGATGATTTTCTCAATCATCAATGTTCTTGCACAGTCAACAATTGATGTGTTTCTCCTTTCAGCAATTCCATTTTGCTATAGTGTCCTTGGTGTAGAAACCTGTCTTTTAATTCCATGCTCATTGCAATAGTCAGTGAATTCATCTGAAGTAAATTCCCCTCCTCTATCTGACCTTAAGCATTTCAATTTATTTTCACTTTGTTTTTCTACCATATCTTTATACCATTTAAACATCTTAAATGCTTCTAATTTATCTTTTAAGAACATGGCTGTCATCATTCTAGAATAATCATCAAAAAAGACAATAAAATGTCTATCTCCATAGTATCTCTTTGTCCTCATGGGTCCACATAGATCTGTATGGACTAATTATAGAATTGCATTAGATGTATAGGTTTTAATCTTGAAACTAGACTTTGTCATCTTACCTTTTTGACAATTATTGCACATGATATTCTTGGGCTTAGTCATGCTCGGTAAGCATTTGACATTACTTTTGTTTCTTATCTTTATCATGTTGTCAAAGTTCACATGACACAATATTTTGTGCCACAACCATATGTCTTCGTTTCTAGCCATTAAACAAGTGGTGTTAGTGTCATCAAGATAGAAAATGTTACCTTTTGTCTGCTCACCGATACCAATCAATCTTCATGATTCATTGTAGATCTTTGCCTTCTTATTTTCAAATGCTACTTTATGACCTAAATTTTTCAACTGTGAAACACTTAAAAAATTATAATTCAGTCCTTTTACCCAGTAGGAATTTTAACATTTTATCAGGTTATTCAACATTATGGTTCCTTTACCTTCAACTGGACAAGGTGTATCATTCCCATTCTCACTGAACCACCATTATAGTATTCAAAAGTGTCAAAATTTTTTTTATCACTAGTCATGTGGTGAGTGCAGCCACTATCTATGATCCAGACATCATTTTTACTAACTTTAGATATGAGTGCAGTTTCTACATACCTTTCTTCATCTTCATCTGAATCATCCTTCATGGCTACAAATACCATCTCAATGACTTCTTCTGATTCAGTGTCAATGTCATCATCTCTGTTCTCAGCTAGGTAACAAGCTTTCTTCCCTTTGTCCTTGTAGTCTCAGGTATCTCTCTTGTCAGATTGTCAGTTTCTTCAGTAATCTCTATTATCACCTTTATCAAAGTTCTTTGCATATGATCTTTCATTTGTTCTGTCATCTTTTCTTCCGTTTGGACATCTTGCAACAAAGTGTCCAACCTCTTTACAATTGAAACATACAAGTGGTAATTTACCTTTGTATCTACCTTTGCCTCTCTGCAATCTTCTGGCCATTAGTGCTTCAATCTTATCAAGTCCTTGATCCTCATTATCACTCTCACTATCATTTCTGGCAGCATGTCTATGACTTGAGTTACTTATCTTTAAAGAAGATTTGAATGTAGATTCTATAGATGGTAGGACACTATTGTCAAAGTTATTCATCTCAAATGAAATTAGTCTACCAATCAGACTATCTAGAGTAACTATATTTTTTGCAACTGCTCTCATTTCTTGAATACCATAAATTCTAATAGCATAAATAGGTAGTAAGGTTCTTAAGATTTTACTTACCACTATCTCCTCTTCAAGTACACCTCCAACTCCTCGGATAGCATTTACTACCTCTTTTATTCTGTAGCTATACTGAGTGATATTTTCTCCTTCTTTCATTCTTAGGTCATCAAACCTCCCTCTTAGGATTTTTGCCTTTGCTCTTAGTACATTGGCATCTCCTCCATGTACTAGCTTCAACTTATCCCACATTTTCTTTGTAGAGGTGCAAGTTTTGACATCTTCAAACTCACCATCGGACAGTGATGATGCAAGTTCTATCATCATGAAATTATGCTCATGCTTTACTCTTAATTTCTCAAAAGTGTGAGGTCCTATAGGCAACACATATTCAATATCTAAGTATTGAACAATGGGTATGTGCACCAAGATGGGGGACCAAAAAGGTGGCAAACTTTTTTTGGGTCCCCCAAAAGCCATAGGGCGTGTGCTCTATGGCTTTGATTGCCTGAGCCTAAGGCTTGGGAAATCAAAACCAATAAGGCGTGCGCCCTATAGGGCATGCACCCTATGTAACATTATGAAAAAAGCTTAAGGGAGGGAGGAAGAAAGCCCAACAGGCCCTGCCAGACCAATTTCAGCACTAGGCCAATACATAAAATGTAACATTTAAGTATACTTAAGTTACATTTTATGTATATACTTCCAGGATGTTTGAGAGTGGTTTCAGCTTCATAGGACTTAATATAAAGATTCTAGATTTTGAGGGTTTTTAGGAAATTTCAGACTTAGCCAAATTTTAGGAATCAACACATTGTTCTAAACATGATTCTCAGTGGACTATTGATTATAATCTTAAGCCCTTTCCTTGATTAAGGACATTCTTTAGGGTTCTTAGTGGTTGTAATGTATCATATTGGGTCCTAAGTGGTCCTAGGTCCCCTTAGGACCCATTATGACCCCTTAGGACACATTAGGGCCTCTTAAGATCCCTTAGAACACAATAATCATCGTAGGACACACTAATGGGATCTAATGTGCACTAATGTCTTATAAGGGGTTTTAATGGGTTCTAAGTGGTCCTAGGAACCCTTAGGACCCATTACGACCCCTTAAGAACCATTAAGACACATTATGCCTCATTAGGACCCCTTAGAACACATTAATAGTCATAGGACCCATGAGAGAGAGAGAGAGAGCATTAATCATCATAGGACATTCTGTAGAGTTCTAAGTGGTTCTAATATATCATAAGGGGTCATAATGGGTCCTAAGTGGTTTTAAAATCCTTTAGGATCCATTACAACCCCTTAGGACACATTAGGACCCATTAGGATCTCTTATGACACATTAGGACCTCTTAGGACCTCTTAGGACCCCTTCAAATTCATTAATCATTGTACGACACACTAATGGGCTCTAATGTTTCCTAATGTTTCTTAAGGGGTTCTAATGGGTTATAAGTGGTCCTAGGAACCCTTAGGACCAATTATGATCCCTTAGGACCCATTATAGCACATTAGGACCCATTATAACCCCTTAGAACACATTAATATTCATAGGACTCTTTAGAGAGAGAGAAGGTGAGGACCCATTACAACCCCTTAAGATGCCTCTTTTTACATCTTAAGTGTCATAAGGATTTTCAAGGGGTCCTAGGATATATTAATGTGTCCTAAGACCCCTTAACATACACTAATGAATGATAAAGGGGTCTTAAGGGGTCCTAAGACACAATAATGTGTCTTAGGACCCTGTATGACCCCTTATAGCCCTTTAGGGCCCGTAAGATGCATGGTAAGGGGTCCTCAGGGGTCATAGGACAAATTAATGTGTCCTAGCACTCCTTATGACCCCTTAGGACCCATCTCTCTACATATTAGGGGTAGTAGGATTGTTAAGGGGACACAATAATGTTTCCTAGGACCCCTTAGACCGCTTACAACCCCCTAAGGCCCCTTGCCACACACTAATGAATGGTAAGGGGTCCTAAGGGGTCTTAAGGGGTCCTAATACACATTAATGTGTCCTAGGACCCTTCATAACCCCTTACAAACTTTAAAGAAACCTAAGATATATGATAAGGGGTCCAAAGAGGTCATAAGGGATCCTAGGACACATTGTCCTAGAACCCCTTATGACCCTTTAGGACCCTTGAGGACCCCTCTCTCTAAATTTTAGGGATTGTAAGGGTTTTTAATGTGTCGTAGGACTTCTTAGACCCCTTACAACCCCTTAGAAAACTTTACCATACACTAATTAATGGTAAGGGGTTCTAAAGGGTCGTTAGTGGCCTTAAGGGGTCCTAGAACACATTACTATGTTGTAGGACCCCTTACAACCCCTTACAAGATAATGAATTTTAAGAGGTCCTAAGGGTTACTCAGTGGTCTTAAGGGGTCCTAGGACACATTACTATGTCGTAGGACCCTTTAAGACCCATTAGGACCCCTAATCATACAATAATGTATGACAAGGGGTCTTAAGGGGTTGTAAGGGGTCTTAAGGGATCCTATCACACATTAATTTGTCCTAGAACCCCTTATGACCCATTAAGAGCCTTTATTGCACCTAATATGTAGGAAAATAGGTTATAAGGGGTCATGGGACCCCTAATGACCCCTTAGTACCCTTTAGGAATCCTCTCTCTACATCTTAGGTGTTAGAAGGGTTTTTAACTTGACATAGAACACATCACTATGTCTTAGGACCTCTTAAGACCCCTTAGGACCCCTTACCATACACTAATATATGGTAAGATATTGTAAGACATCTTAAGGTGTTCTAGGACACATTAAGGTGTTCTAGGACACATTAATGCATCCTAGATCTCCTTATGACCCCTTAGGAAACTTTAAGATCCCTAAGATGTATGATAAGGGGTTGTAAGTTGTCCTAAGGGGTCATAAGGAGTTGTAGGACATATTAATGTTTGCTAGGACCACTTATCACCCCTTACGACCCATGAAGACCCCTCTCTCTACACCTTAGGGGTTTTAAGGTTTGTTAAGGGGTCCTAAGACAAATTAATGTTCCCTATGACTCCTTATACACCTTATCACCCCTTAGGACCCCTTACCATACACTAATGAATGGTAAGGGGTCCTAATACAAATTAATGTGTCCTAGGACCCGTTCTGAACATTTAGGACCCCTGAATACTCCTCTCTCCACATCTTGAGGGTCATAATGGTTATTAAGGTTTCTTATGACACATTAATATGTCCTAGGACTCGTTAGACCACTTATAACCCCTTAAGAAGGTCTATTAGAGAGAGAGAGAGAGAGAGAGAGAGAGAGAGAGAGAGAGAGAAATGATTGGTTGGAGATAGTTACTAAAGATAAGAAACAAAAGTAGTAACAATGATAATAGAAAGGTCTTCATTAATGCATAGGATTGAACACATCCAAGTCACGAACCACAAACAGGACCTTGAAAGATTTTTGCCACCCAACCATGTGAAACTAGTGAAGTTCCACCCCTCATGATAGGATATAGAACCAAGATACTCACAAGGCCCTAATCATTCTAAAGTTTCACAAACTCTCACTTGAAAATAAATACAAAACATTACAAGATATCACATTACTAATCACAAGGGTTAGGTTTCTAGCATACCCTCTAGGTGAGTGTCATCACATATCTGGTATTTTGGGATCCTCCTTGGAAACCATGTAACCCTGGTACCCCCTTTCTGAATAGGGGTCCTCCCTGGCAGTTACCCATGCTCCTGGTACTCCAACAGGACTATGTGGCCATTAATATATTTTGTTTCATTATATTTTGTTTCCCCCTTTCCCAGATTCATTATTAGGTTATAAATTTTTACTAACCAACCCATAGGATCATCTGGCAACCACTTTAGGGTTCCAACACCTATGGTAAGCCACTCACCTAGGGTACCTAGTCCCCTACCCAAACACACAAGCCATGAAAACATAAAGTACTTTCAAAAGATCCATCTCACAGGTCTAGGGAAACCTCCGGTGCACTCAGGCCACCCAAACAAGTCCTAGCCTTCTATTATGGATTCTATCATAAGACAAGTAGTAAAATTACACGAGTAACATCTTATAATGCCAGAAAAACTATGTATAAACATTCATAAGGTACACCATATAACTTTCCACATGCATTAACACAATGTTCCATAACTTGTTCATAAATCTAGGGAACCCTCGTGTGCCTGAAATTTGGCTAAGTCTATTTTTTTTTTTAAAATCCCCAAAATCAAAAATCTGCATCTTAACTCCTATGAAGATGAAACCTATCTCAAACACCCTGGAAGGTATTTATACTAATATAACTTAAAGTATATACTTAAATGTTATATTTGTATAAATCCTGGACTCTCTCTCTCTCTCTCTCTCTCTCTCTCTCTCTCTCTCTCTCTCTCTCATTTTGCTATTTTTTATCTAATATAGGGCGCACGCCCTATAGTGAGTATAGGGCGTGCACCATATAGGGCATGCACCCTATAGGGCGTGCGCCACATAGGGTGTGCACCCTATAGGACGTACGCCCTTTTCATGACATTGATATTTACCAAGCCTAAGGCTTGGATTTGCCTTGGAGTTCCAACCCAAAGGCCTGGAGTATTCAAGCAAGCCTGAGACGTGTTTTCCAGCAAACATAGAAAAAATTAACATTTTTTCTTGTGTGCTCTCCATCAGGTTTGCACGTGGTTCAATAAAAATAAAATTAGACAACATGATATTGTAGATCTCTCTGATAGCTATCTAACAATGTAATTTATTTTGAATTCTCATTATGTTTAGCTTCTCATTTTTAATTTCTTTTCTAAGTATGTCTGATTATTGTCAAAAACCAACGTGTATTCATTTGGGTTTAGATTTTGGCTTGTTCATCAAATTTTGAAAAAAATTACATTTTCAAAAACTAGACTCCATTCTACACACTTTAAAAAAAAAAAAGTTTTGATTTTCAATTAGTTTTCAATGATTTCTAGGGGGAGCACACAGAAATTTCACATTTTCAGGATGTGTCCACTTCGGAAAATGGCAAAAAATCACACTTTCATCAAAAAATTAGCAGAAAAATCTGGGATAAACTAGGTGGTGTTAGCTAATTTCACACTGAAGCGATTAACTTTTTTTTATAAAGTTAACATTTTAGGGGGAGCACACTAGACGCTATGTTATGTTTTTTCAAAAAAAGAAGGACCAATTTTTGTGCTCCCCCTTTTTAAGGGCCTTAATCTCCACCATTTCTAAAAAAAATTAGTAGTTTAGAAACTAGATTCAGAGTAGAACAACTCTTGTTTTTGTCACATTTTAAAATTTTGAGTGAAACTATCCTCAATTTCTCGTTGAAGTTCAGAGTTTGATAATTTCAGAAAAAAAGTGGCATCTTATACCCCCTTTTTGGTCCCCCATCTTTGTGCACTTACCCCAATATCATTTCCAATCCTAATATGTGGAGTCTTATTCTACTTTTCCATGATGCAAAGTTGTCTTTATTCAACTTGGGCACTTCTCGTCTGTTCATCTTGTGATCTTTTGCTTGAGCTTTTAAACTCCCTTTCTAAGCACACAAGCTCTGATACCAATTGTTAGTAATAACTGAGAGGGGGGAAGGGGTGAATCAGTGCCCTAAAAAATATTCCAATAATCAACCCAAAAAATTAGTACCATAATATTAAGCCTCTAGTTATTTTCAGTCCTATAAGATGAACACCTTCAAATACTTTTATCAAATTACTACTGCTCGGAATGCTTTATTAAACCTTCTACTATATGTTTACCGATTAGCAGTCTGTTAATTTACTGAAAGACAGTAAATTATCTAGAGTATACCAATCAATCCAATTAAGTTATGTGTAATGTAAAACACTAAATTAATGACTCATAAACACATTGACACATGGATTTTTAATGTGGAAACCCTGTTAAGGGAAAAACCAATTGGGAACGGTAACCCAAAATTTTCACTCTTTTGAAGTGAGCTCGTTGAAGAGCCAACCCTATTAAAGGTTACAAACACACCGTTAGGTGTGACCTTGTTAGAGGATTTAAAATTTTAGTCTGGCACTTGATATCAGGAATCTCTATTCTACCTTCCTTGATCAAACACTCACTTGGCCTGTCAATAGGTATCTGGCATCTCATGCTATCTACATGATCAAAATTTTTGATACTCGTGTGGATTTATCTCAATATAGAAAAGATATTTAAATCCCGCTTGGTTAAGAGACTTTTCTGAATCAATGGTTAAACTAAAATAGTATGATTTGTTCACATATATAACTTATACTTGCAGATTTTCAAATCTATTGTAATCTCATAAACTAATCTGATCAATATATATCTCAGTTTATCCCTTTTCTCGACTTTGATTCTGCTAGGTGATGATGTGCTCTGTTGCTTGGTGTCCGTACAAAACTTTATCTCTTTCCTCAGCTTGATTGATCAGGACTGTATGAAGTTTCTCTTCATCAGTTTCTCTTCAGCATCCTCTTTTAATTCATTCACCCACACACTTCATAATGAATTGAGTTGTCTCTTTATAGACATGATATCATCGTTATTAGGTTCTTGATTTTCTTGATCTTGGCGTGATCCACAATTCTCGCCAATTAGATTTAAAGAAAAACTCCTATTTTATCTTGTAGAGATCTTCTTGCCAACTCGACAAAAAAACTTTAAATCCCTTACTTATCTCTAGCTTTATATTGTTGATGAAAACAAAGATAACTACCAGTTAACTCCATATTTAGCTCTGCCAGCTAGAAATTTTATCATTTTTGAACTCAAGTTAATTTCAATGTTTAATTGTTTGATAGCTTCGGTCAACACTCTAGTTCTCCTCGGGCTTCACTGTCGGTTTACACTATGTTTCTGGCCATTGGTTATGCTTGTTGATTTTGATCTTCGATAATGCTCATCCGTGTTCTTGCTCGGGCATCACTGTGACTTGATTTTTTGTGATCTATGTCCGTCGGTGTCCACTGACTGTCATTGTTTGAAGTCACATTGTGAATGCTTGTCTTTTATGCATTACTAAAGGCATAATCTTTTTCTCTTTGATTCTCTGAATTCTTTGACACTTTGATTATAACCGATTAGATTATATCAAGTTGACATCAATCACAATACAATCCATTAACTGATTTAATGTCTTGCATTATCCTTCTACATTTCAGTGATCAACTTAACATCTTCAAACATTCAATCAGTTACATGTCATCAGATGTCAATTAATGTTTTGAGTAATATGATGTATGATTTATTTAATGATTTATTACGTGTATCATTATGTTAAGTTGAAATTATTATTGTTGTAAAAAAACATTGCCATTTCTTTAGCATTTATATGTTGTCCTCTCGGGTTCCTTGGTGGGGCATTACAAATTATTTTGGTTAGGACTATACAATTCAAAATTGTCATCCATGTAACCAAAGATACCTAGCAACGCCAATATCTAAACATAATTGTACCACTAGAAAAACCACTATCTCGAGGGGAGGCTCTTGGTTTCACATTACCATTCTTCCCATGAAGCATTATTTGATTCTCTAATTTTGTGGCAGATGAGTGGTTTCATCTTGAGGATTTCATAATAAATATTTTGATTTTTTTTTTGATAAGTTCTCTATGGATATGGATCAATTAGAGCTAATGTACTTTTAAGTTTTAATTTTCTTTAAAAAAATTAGTTTTAAAACTTTTCCAGTAGGTAAGGAAAGTTTTGTTTTGTAGCACTTATATGAACTCATATAAGAACTATGCCCATATAATATTTTATGGTATATAATTCTATAAGTTCTAACAAAATATACAATATATAAGAATTGATAAGAAAACTTGAGATTATTTGTCATATTATAAAATATTAATTGATATAATATCTAAACTCTATTAATGAAAATTATTAAGAATTGATAGTGAAATAAACTAAAAATTTTAGTTATGATATTGTTGAAATTAAAATAAATGTTATTTATGAAAGTGGAAAAATTTCATTCACGGATATGGAATATCATTAAGGACAAAAGTTTTCCAAAAGAATTATAGGAATAAACTTGATTGATAGATTCAACATTTAAGATTCTCAAATAGAAAAAAAAAACAATAAAATAAAACCTATTTCACTCGTCACCATCAAATCCTACCAAACAACTTGAATAAAATAAAACCTATTTAGTTCATCACTATCAATTCCTACCAAACAACTTCGATTCATTATGCTAAATACAAAACTTTAATTAGAAACCCCAATATTTTTGAGCTAGCCTTTGACAACTATTTTAAGACTAGGTTGCATGGTTTATGTTTCACTAGCAACATTTCAAACTTTTAGAAATCCTTTAAAAATGGTTATGTTGGCTACATTTTCATTTCCTTCTATTTGGAACCTACGAAGAACCTCCATAATATAATGAGAAACATCAAACCTCAAGGCTCCATAAGGTTGTTTATATTTATGTTGTAGGATGATGACGTTCTTATCATTGTATCCTTGAAAATGTTGAATTTTTTTTTTCCATTTTGTGTCATTTTGAAGGTAGAATTAATCAAAGCAAGATTAAAATATTGGCTTACTTAAATATTTGTAGTAGTTTAGGTAATCAAACAAATTTATTAAATACTTTGGGTTGGCATGAAATGTTGCTAGAAATTGGGTACTTCTATGATTAGAGTTATTATATATTTATGAGAAAATAATTAAGATTAGAGGATTGTTGATCTCCAAGTTATGTTGTCTATTATTGTCACACACTTAGTCATAATCATGGCAAGTTGGTCGGTCATCACTGCGACCAAACCATCCCAGTAAGGCTAAGAAATCTAATGACTTGTGTAAATATTATGTATTGATCGAGCAGTAGTTACTTTCAAGCAAGTCAGTGGTCGCCGAGTACTCAGTAGTTGCAGAGAAGAATGATTGCCCAGTTGCATAGACAGTCAGTGTCGAGTGACAGTTTTGACCGAGCATCAGAGTTTACATATGCCGAGTGAATTTTTTTTGATATATGTGTTTGGAATGACACAAACACTTAGGGAAACTATTTTGGCCGACTTATATGAATCATTTAGATATTGTTGAATATATTTAATGCATTAATTACACGTTATTTCACCGATCCCTATGAAAACAATGCAACTAATCAAAATTATGGATGCTTAAGTGACAAAAGTGATGAATCTAGATCATTGATCTTGATCTGCATGCTTCATCAATTGTCTATATATGGAATGTTCAAACCCTAAATCTGTATGCGTGTGTGGTCATACAAATGTGAAGAGAAGAGATTAGGTGTGTATGTAAAGCAGAGTTTTGCATATTTGAAGCATAGACCAGACAAAGTGATGGAGCAGAGCAGTAAAGGACAGAAAAGATATATATCAGATTGTGAGATCAGTTTAGAGCTGGAAAGAGGAGATCCATTATCATCATTTGAAGTGTAGACTCAAGGATCAGGCACTGATACATTCTAGCAAGTGAATCAGAGTAAATCTCTTACAAAGTGGTCCTAACAGGCCTTTGTAAATCTCTTAATAGAGTACTTACTTAGTTGTAAGTTTAAATCCTTTAACAAGGTAGATTGTATAAGTTTGTATGCTCATAATAGGGAAGACCCCTCATAGGGTAGATTATTAGAAGTGATTAAACTTTTTAGCCCTAATAGGCACACTATATTACTGTAGTAGTGAAGATTTTTGGGTGTCATCCCCACCCTAGTTTTACCTTTCAAGGGTTTCTGGGTTACCAAATCTTTTTGTTATGTGTTCATTATGGATGTGATTAGATGTTAGTTCTATTACAACATTTCAATTAATGTTTATATTTACATGTTGAATCAGTTTGTTTCAGAAGTGTAAAATTTTTATAGATCTAATTCACCCCCTCTCAGTACAAATCTGTACAATCCAAAAAACAGTTGAAATCTCAGGAAAATGAGTGATTTTTATTGATTCAAAAGTGCCAAATACATCATGATACCTTCTACCCACCTATAAGGTCATAAGAAGGCCTCCCCCAACATTTTACAACCACTTTTAAAACTAACTAGCCGTTGGGGGGCTTAGTTACAATGATTATGCAAAGTTGTCAAGTTGCATTTTGATAACTTTGACAACTTTTGCAAAATGTTGCAAAATGAAGTGTAAATGTCCAAAAGTGATCCAAAATGGATCATAATGGTCTAAAAACATGAAATAAATACAAAAAAACTAAAACCTAAGAGTTTTGTCAATCCTTTGACCCTCAGTTGACCAAGGGCTTATCCTGCCTAATCTTGGTACTGGAGTCTCACAGTTGGATTCTAAGGGCAACTCTTTATTCCTAAGCAACCTACGTACTATTAGGACCTTGTTGATGATACTTACATTATTTTTTTGTCCTCCTGATGCTTAGTTGATGTAGAAGGTGCTCCTGCACCATACTCCCCTGGAGAAGAAAAACCCAAGTCCCTACTTTGGGTTAACTGTTCAATTGTTGAACCATGACTCTTAATCTGATCCTCAGTCATC
>MU224291.1:308310-323306 GCA_018584345.1 Thuja plicata | reverse complement strand
AGATTGCATGAAGATTAAGATATGGATGCTTGATGGCTCTTGGAAGAATGGAGACTTGGAGATCTTGAATTGGATGCTTGCCTTCAAATCTTGAATCTAAATCCTCAATTGCACAACTTGATTTCTTAAATACTTGAATTTGGTAGTATTCTTATGTTATATGAAAAATGAGGAGATAGGAGATATTTTTATAGTGAATTTAATATTCAAATTTGATCCAGGATGACCATAATTGAAAACCTTGGAAGAAGACCCCAACATCAGGCTACAAGAAAAATTTGAGCCAAAAAGCCCAAGTACAAGTTGGCCAGTCGAATTGTTCATGGAAAAATGGGCTCAAATTTCAAGGGGATGTTGGGGAAGGTGAAAAGGAGATAGGGTAGAAAATACAGGTTGTTGTTGGGTTAGAGAAGATCTGGAAAAAGAAAAATAAATGAATAGGTCCTGGGTGAGGAAATGAATTATGGGATTGGATGGAAAAAGGGAAATGAAGCCTAGAAGAAATATCCAACCTTAAGTTGAAGAAAGATTGAAGGAGGAGGGGGATCCATATTTAAATTAAGTATGCATTTAAATGCAATATAAGGTCCTACCAAAGAAAACACACTAAAGTAGGCACAAAATGGTCCCAAAATGAGCACAAGTTAGGTGCTTACTTTTTAGAATGATACATTTAGCCCCAATTTAGTGGGAGTATGACACAAGCTCATGCTCATGGTAAAGGAAGAGAAGAACAAGAATTATGAAAGAGAGATGATCATGAGTGAATTGCAAAAGAGATGAAACTTCACTAATTTCAAGGACCTAAGTCCCCAAATAGAGGGTCTCAACTCAGCATCCATGCACAAGGGAATGAAAAAAAATCAAAACAAAGACAAAAAGACACCAAACAAAAAGGGCTTAGTACTAAAAACATGGCTCCAAATCAACAGGTGAAAGATAACTTGATTAGAAATGTCCCACCCACTAATATTATATTGGGAAAGATATTGCAAGATCATAAATGATAACATAGAAAGAGAAAGGGAATCACCAAAGATTATACAAACTCTATGATCCAATCCACTAGCCTATCCATGAGAGCATGGAAAGAAGAGAAACACTTTGAATCTGACAGGCAAGCAAGTTGCATTATGCTACGTGATCCATAGGAGGAGGAGAGAGAAAGGGAGACAAGTAAAAAGGTTGGCAAGTTGTGTTATGCTAGTTCCACTCATCCCAAAGAGAGGGAGAAAGGAGAATTGATAGTCTTGAAAGATATGTTATGCTATTCAAATTTACCTTGGAAAATTTGCACTCACGACTTTGAAATATTTTGCGTAGAGGGGGCATCTTTAAAAATGTTTTGCACACATGAGCATCTTAAAAAAAAATTGCACATAGGTGTGGCTTAAAAGTGTTTTGCGCACATGGGTGGCTTGAAAATATTTTTGCACACAGGGGCATCTTAGGGATCAGTCTTATGGAGAGCATTTTCTCCATGTGGATCCATAAGAAGTGATTAGGCCTAAAGAAAGTGTTGGCTCCTTAGAGATCAATAAACAAAAAAATGTATATACTATACAAGGGAGGTTGTATGTATGCCCCCTCTTTATGTTGGAAACATAGGTGACATCATGAGGAAAGAGAACAAGGATATCTACTTCCAGCAACAAGGAGATATCCTTAAAAAACAATGTATACCATAAACTTAGTAAAGTGGGATGAGTCTTGTGAGCTATGAAAATAGATAATCGTGAAAGGAAATTCTACTTGTGGAAAGAGACCCTAGAAAGGAAGAGATCTTGGCTTCAAGACATCTACCTTCAAGAGGAGCTCTTGAGAAAAGATAACATCTTCAATAGAAAGAGGGAAAGAGAACAATAATGCACCCTTTTAGCCCCCTATTTCTTGGTGAAAAAGGGATTCTTGATGAAGAATAACATACTTTGAAACACAAAGGGAAATTTTCTTATGATGAATATAGTTTTACAAATAAAGAAGAGGTTGTGATCAAGGGTACACACCTCCTGCAAAAGAGAGAACCCAGAATCAAAATGGACAATTCTTTATAGGAAATGAATGTAACATGATAAAAAAATGCCACTATACTAAGAAAAGTAGATCCTTAGGAGAGAGAGAGAGAGAGAGAGAGAGAGAGAGAGAGAGAGAGAGAGAGAGAGAGAGAGAGAGAGAGAGAGAGAGAGAGAGAGAGAGAGAGAGAGAGAGAGAGAGAGAGAGAGTGTGTTTGATGCATCCCTAATGATAGTTGCTTCACAATAGATGTACCATTCTAAGGAAAATAAGTTGCAAACTAGAGAAAAGTTCTAATGTAAAACAAACATATTTATGCTAGAAATGATATCAAATTATAAAATAAGCCACTCATCATGGAGAGAGATGAATGATATAAATGAAATGGAAGATTATTTTGTGATAGACATGCCCTTTGGGGCATTAAAAATATGGTTAAGAAAATATGTAAGTATCTTGCGTGAAACAAAGTATCTCATACTAAAAAGGATGTACTATCATGAAATAATACAAATCCATGAAGAGATGAGGCAGAAAAGGGGAAACAAGGATGCCACATTATGTCAACTTAGTGATCAATGCAATTATACCAGACATGCATTTCCAAGAAAGGAAGAAATTGTAAGGAGGATATCAATCCCATTAGAGAGAAATATCCTAAACAATAATTCCATACATGGGAGGATATCCTAGTATAAAAGAGATGATCAGAAAAGAGATAATGCATCCTTTGAAAGAAGAAAGAAATGTGAGATAATGATTCCTTACCCCCAAGTTATGGGAACAAGAAGGACATTCCTATTATGATTCCCTTAGTGCACATTATGCAAAGAGCCTTGCATAATAGAGAGCATCATAATAGGAAAAAAAGATATGCTAAGGTATTTATTTGATATCAAAGAAATTTAAAAGATCTGATGTTAAATGAACAAGACATCTATGAACCAAATCTTGAACAAATTGTCTAAACTCAACATAATCGGCAAAAAAATGTTTGTTACTATGATGAAAGAAACACAAAAAATTACCATTAATAAATATTGTGTTCTTTGGAAAATGTCTATAAGGGAATCAAATTCTAGAATCATATTTAATCCTCCCATATATTCTTTTGGATAACACTAAGTGGTCGTCAAAAGGTTGAGGAATAGTATGATTTGGTAAAATAATGTCAAGGGGAGGTTTTGGTCGACATGAGGAAGATAAAGGGTTATTGTGATCAGTAAAACCTAAACCCCATGTAGTATTTTTTGAAGGAGGATCAATAGGGACCTTAATGCCTAGTTCATTAATACCAAGTCCTAGGCCACTATATCGTTTTTGAGTAGTGATGTAAAATCTCATATTGTAAGTAGATTTTAGTGTAGAAGGTGAAGGAGATTTATCTTGAGGTTTATAAGAGTGTGTTGTATGAGGAGGAATATAAAAAGAAATATTCTTTTTAGGGAGATCCCTATCACTATTCGTTTCATATTTTTAGGTGGGGAAAAAAATAAGGATTATTATGATCTTCATGACTACTTAATGTTACTTTTTGAGAGTATTCATCAAGAAAATACTTAGCATTAGGATCATACAAAATGCTTTAATAAAAACAAGTTCTTTTAAAATAATCCATAGAAGTACACAAAATCAATTCTCTAAGATTATCCATTAGAGTGGGTTGAAGAAGAGGAGATCTAGGTCTCACTAAAATGAGATCATTAGGAGCTAGATCTCTATTGTCATGATTATTAGTGTTGGAAATAATGGAAAGGTGTGTACTGAGAGGGGAGGGGTGAATAAGTACCCTTAAAACATTTATCAATTATCCTTTAGTAATATTTACTTGCATTACCGACCATATTGATTTTATACCTTATGCATGTAATATAGAAACAAAAATGTAACTTGCATGTAAACATTCATGAAAATTATTGACACGTGACACAATAATCGGTAACACACAAAACCCGTGTTAGAAGGTAAAAACTGTGGTGGGGATGAAACCCACAAAGCTTCACTATTTGCAGAAAGGAAGGTGATGGTTAAGGCTACAAGTGTGATCACTTCTAATGATCTTACCATGTTAGGAGTAACATGTTTAGACTTATTAAGTATACTATGTTAAGATATTTTAACAACACTGTTAAGTGTGCACTCGGTTAAGAGATTTACATAAAGACTGTTAAGTCCACCTTCTTAAAGGATTTCTTCTATTTGCTACAATTGTTAGAGAGTAGTCAAAAATACTTGTTGACCTGATAGTATGCAATCTTGGATTTTTTAATACAGATACTTTAAGTTCACAAGATATATGTATCACCTATAGTGATTGATTAATGCCTCTATTTTGTTCGGTACCCTTGAATATTGTTCTTCATAACTGAATTCATCTTTTTTTGTCCTTCTGCATGAAACTCTCTGTTTGATACATAGATTTATGTGGTGGCTACAATCATCATCTTCTGATTGATTACTACACCTATTTATACAATGTATTGACCTAATTTAAGTTTCACATTTTACAATAAAAACTCTATGATCAAAGGTTTACAACTTGACCTTGATCTCCTAGTTTGCATGTTTACAATCAGTAAAACTGATTAAAACTATTACATATGCTTTACTTGATCTACAAGAAATGGATTTAAATCTAAGTATAAAGCTACTTTAAAGATTCAAGCACTTTAGTTACCTTGAAGTCTCAGATCTGCTTTTGTCAGGATAAAAATTGTTTCTTAGTAGACTGGAGCTCGGGTTACTCTGTGAACACTACTCGGTGAAGTCTCTTATAGGCTGTGTGCTTGGGTTACTCTACAATTTTCTTGTCATTTACACTTTGAACTATGCTCTCGAGTGATAGTGTTAATTTTGGTGATCACTGTGCACTGCTATGTCGGGTTGCACTATAAACCTGTCTTTTAGGTTGCATTGTAAATCCATCTATCAGTGGGCATGTTACCAACAGTCCAAAAACTGTTTCCTTTGTATACTAATGAAAAAATATGATTATAAATCTCCCCCTTTGGAATTAGTATCAAAAAAATATATGTGCAAACTAATTTGTTTAGTATATACACAAAGTGTTTACCTTGTCAATGACTCCCCCTATGTATATGCCTCGGTACAAGTAAAATGTATGAATTGTATATACATGTATGAATTGTATATATATATATATATATATATATATATATATATATATATATATATGTCTGTTGAATATAGATCCTTTAATTTCATAAGATATATGTATCGTCTATAGTGATTGATTAATACAATTGTTCTGCTCGGTAGCCTTGAATCTTGTTCTTCATAATTAGATTCATCTTTTTGTGTCCTTCTACATGAAACTCTCTGTCTGATCCATAGATGTCTGTTGCGGCTACAATCATCATATTCGGATTGATTACTACTATTTATATAATGTATTGGCCTAATTTAGGTTTCACATTTTACAATAAAAATTCTATGATCAAAGGTTTACAACTTGACCTTGATCTCCTAGTTTGCATGTTTACAATCAATAAAATTGATTAAAACAATTATATACACTTTACTTGATCCGCAAGAAATGGATTTCAATCTAAGTGTAAAGTTTCTTTAAAGATTAAAGAACTTTAGTTATCTTGAAGTCTCAGATATGCTTTTGTCAGGATAAAAACTGTCTCTCGGTAGACTGGTGCTCAAGTTACTCTGTGAAATATTCTCGATGAAGTCTCTTGTAGACTGTGTGCTTGGGTTACTCTGTAGTCTGCCTGTGATTTTACACTTTTAACTATGCTCTCAGGTGATAGTTGTAATTTCGGTGATCACTGTGCACTGTTGTGTTGGGTTGCACTATAAACCTATCTTTTGGGTTGTACTGTAAACCTTTCTATCGGTGAGCATGTTACTGATGGTCCAAAAACTATTTCCTTTGTATACTAATGACAAAATATGATCATCAATCTCCCCCTTTGGAATTAGTATAAAAAAATAATATGTGAAAACTAATGTGTTCAGTATATACACCAAGTGTTTACCTTGTCAATGACTCCCCCTATTTATATGCCTCAGTACAAGTACAATGTATGAATTGTATATACATGTCAAGGGATTTTTTTAGTGTTGATTCTTCACCAATTGGTGAATATGTCCCATCAGGTGTATAGAATTTGGCAAAAAAATGCGTAGCATACCGTTTGACCGGTTCGCCCAGATTTTATAAAAAACACGTATATTGGTCAGGTTGTTTGCCACTATTTGCATGTAATTTCACTACAATGGTGGGGTTTTTCACCCATTTATCTATTGTATATTTACTATTATTTGCCACGAATTAAGGAAGGGGTATTTATCAAGGATCACCATCCGCCAAAGGCCCATTATCCCAAGTTAAAATTTTATTTGCACTAGGACCCAATTTGCCATGCATCATAATTCACCGTGTCCTGAATTCCC
This sequence comes from Thuja plicata, assembly GCA_018584345.1. NCBI lineage: Eukaryota > Viridiplantae > Streptophyta > Pinopsida > Cupressales > Cupressaceae > Thuja > Thuja plicata. Next base: position 316,868 of record MU224291.1, on the reverse strand, counting down.
ACCCTATTTGCCTAGTTAATTACTTGAAATTACGTGGGGTTCACCAAATATTAGTTTTTATCATATGCAAGTGTCGTCCCCTTTGCCAAAATTTGAAATAAGAATTTGTATATAAGGATAGTTTCAAGAGATTTAGGATTACAAAATTTTAGTTGATTCTGAGCTAACAATTGCGATCGGTAGCGAACTGGAAATACTACGATTCCTTAGTATCTTATTCAAGTAAAATTTTATTGCAGCCTTAATTTGTTGGAGACATCATAGTCAAAGTCAAATAGGAAGAGGACTATTGAAGGTGGAGAATCTAGAGATGCCCAAGAGAGGCCAACGAAATACAGAAAAATATCTTCATACTTTGGCAGGGGCAGACACAATGGTGTTGGTCAAAGTGAGGAAGGTATGTCATCAGAGGAACCTGTACAACTTTGAGGATATCAACTTACACAAGAGTCTATTCAAAAAATTGGGGAATGTAATAAATCTGGTGACAAAGTTGCAGAGACTGATATCTCTCATGAAGATGAATTTCAAGTAAATAACTAGTACTAGGATGAATTGATCGACTTTGGTGACGATGATGGTTCAATTAACAGTAACACTAAAGGGAGAGGAAAATCAAAAGAAAAAATTGATGGTCAATGGGAGATGTCCAGGATATTTAAATTTGATTGGGAGGAAAATTATCCATTCATTCAACCCGTGGACAATCCAATTGTAGGTGAGCCACCACTAGAATGTAGATGTACGATTTGTAGTTGGAAGTATAAAAAAGAAAAGCGGTTGCAGCTTAAATTGGACACCATAGAGAAACATGTTGGTAAGGTTTACAAAACCTCAACTATAGATGGAAAAGAAATAAAAGTGGTAAGATATAAAACAAAGGAGCAATGTCAACATCAAAGGCATGCTAAAGAATATTATTTTTTTCAGAAATTTAAGATGAAGCCTGGTGAAGTTCAAGGTTCTATTAATGCTATTTTTGTAAAAGAAAGTGAAGTAGAAGAACGCAAAAAAGGTGTTGAATTAAGTAATGTTTTCCATAGTTTGAGTGGAGTGCGTCCAATGACAGAATATCCAAAAATGAATGGTTTGTTACACTTTCTGAAAGTTCCTAACTATCCTATCACTCACTGATCAATAAACTGTGGATGGGAATGGGCAAGTTGTATTTCCTAGGTTGAAATAGAGGATGTATAGAGAAAAATAAAAGAGTCAACCTTTATTACATTGTCCTTAGATGAAGTTACGATAATAGATAATATGTCATGGGTATGCATGCATGTTTATACTATACAGAATAATGTCCGCCATCCACATCTACTAACTATTGCAAAATTGAGGGACAATGCGACATCAAAAACTTTATTTCAATTAGTAAAGAGCCATTTAATTAAATATGGATCTATGGATGAATTGACAATAGCGAAGAAGTTGGTCTATGTTGGAGCGGATGGAGATTCAGTAATGCAAGGTCAAAGGAATGGTCTTTGCACAAAGATGTAGGCTTCTTGTTCACCATATGTTGTTGGTATTCACTGTATGGCCCATAGGATGAATCTTTCTTTTAGATTTGTGAATAATTTTCCTTTAGTAAACAAGGTTGAAGATTTAGTAAGAGAGTTGTACTCATATTTTTGTTAATTCCCAAACATTTTAGGGAATTTCAACACTTTGTTGATGGAATTACCAATGGAAAAAAGCTTCTAAAAGATGTTGATACCATATGGATCTCTTTGGATGGGCCAGTGCATCAAGTTTTTTTTGGATATCAATCTTTGATTGGACTTATGTACGAAAATCACGATAATGTAGAAAATCAAAGATGTGGTGACCTGCTTCGGAGCCTAAGCAATATAGAGACACTTTTGAATTTAGCATCTCTTCTTCCCATGCTAGAAGAAATGACGTTCATTATGAAAAAATTCCAGCAAAGAGCCATGTATTTTGCAGAATATGCTACTTTGCATAAAATGTCATGCCAAGTCCTCGATAATCTTTATCGAAATGACCCAAATTTATCCAATGAAAAATTTCATCACTAGAGGAAACTAACAGATTTGGACAATCCTGATAATTATTTAAAGATCATTGAAAATGGAGATTTATTTTTTTGTGTAAGGGGATTTCAGATACCAATGTACTACAGTGCCCCAAAGAAGCGAGCTACAAGAGTTACAAGGGAAGAGTTTACCAAGATCGTCGAGTCTATAGCAGCTAATGCAAGGGACAAAGCCTATAAAGTTTCCTCTGAAATAAGATCCTAATTCCCATATGAAAAACTTCTTGAGGCCATGGAAATTGTGTTTCCTCAATATTGGCACTTAAAATCTAAGGAAGATTATCGTAATAGGCTATTGACTTTGATAACAGAATTTTGCAAATCTGTAGAATTCAATGGAGTGACTATCAATGGAATTTTAGATGAAGGTCTTGTTAGAAAAAAATAAGACACTTTTGCAAGGACTATGAAGCATCAATATCAATTAATGCATAACCCACATGTAGAGGGCTCAGCAAAAAGGCATTGGATAGAACTAAAACAAAGCACAATGTTGCGTAATGAAATTTTAGAACTAAAACAAGTCAAGTGCATTCATCAGTATAGACTACATTGAAATGTTCATAATACATTTCAAAAAATATACTTAAATTGGACTTAATTACCCTTTTTGGTTTCAGTGTCCCCAATTATTTCTTCCTCTTTCCTAATGACGTCAAGCTTGGTGGGGTAGGCTAACAAAACAAAATTAAAATAAGAGAAATAATATGATACCACATGAGTTCAATTAAAACTATAAACAAGAGGTGTACAAAATATGATACTACATAGCTCTGTAAGCCAAAGTCAATGGAAGAAAGGGTGACATACCCAATCTCAAAAATATGAGCCCCTGACAAGCCCTATAAAACACCAAATAAATATATAAGAAATAGTTTAAAATCAAGATTAGAAGTCACTTGAATTCCACGAATGCTTATGCTCCACAACTCTATTGTTACAAGTTTATAAACAAATTTTATGAACCATTATTACAATATAAAAAATTTCTCTTCTTTCACACACAAGACTATTCTTTAACAAATTTTTTGTCACATTTAGACAAGGATGGTCCAGATTGTATTCATGGAGGTCAGAGGTTAGGACCACTTTTTCAGCAGGTAATAGGATTGTTGTAGCCTGGCAATGAGTATGTTTTAGTGTGTTTACCCTTAGCATGGGGGGATTTGGAGTGGTTTTAGGTTGAGAGTAGGTGGTATGGGTAGTGATGAAAATATTTTGGGTGCTTATGAACCTAGGGTGTAGAGGGGTTCTTTTATATGGTGAAGATATAGACTAGTATATGGGGACTATCCTAGTATGACAGTGAAATGCTAGAGAGTAGAGTTTACTAAACTAGCAAGTGAATGTGCTTTGAGCGATAGGATAAGGACCTTGTGATAATTTGAGGTGTTCTTGGGTTGTCTTAGAAGTTATATGTTGGTATTCTTCAGAAGGCCATGGAGGTGTATTGAAGGATTGAGGACATTCACAATCAGTGAAAAATTAGAGATTGTATTCATGATTTTGAACAAGAAATAAGAGTACAATAACAATGTTTAGATGTTCTAGATGATGTTCAAGGTTGATTCACAAGCCAATAAGTGATTGGTTGGGGTATGATTCTATGTATGAGTTTAGTATTTTTTGAATTGAGTCAAAGGATGGAGGGCGGGAGTTAAAATCAGTTTGAGTCATAATGGCTAGACAAGGAAGAGAACTTGTTCAAAAGTATGATGTCTAGGTTACCAAAATCTAGGGATCTTTGTTGAAGCCTTTGCGTTCAACCTAATTCCTTGAGGGAGTACCATCCTTTTATGAATTCCTTGAGTTGAATTATATTAGAATAAATTCTTTGACCATAAATAAATAGAAAACAAACATTCACTAATTCTTTGACCACACTAAGTTACCACCATACAAATTATTAAGATATGATATTTTGAAAACAATGTTTTATTCTATTTTATGAATATTTATAAAAAATTACCTCAGGTGTTTGAGCTACCCATCTACGTCTACTAGAATGAGCACTCCTTGGTGTGATCATACCACCAGCTGCACCCTACAATGCATATTATTCATGTATCAATTTAGATTCTTCTATACAAAAAAATTTATTTACTTTTAACAGATTTAGGTAATTAATTAAAATAACATGTCAAAACACTAATTTAAACAAACCTGTGTCAGCTCAGTACCATACACCATTGACAAAAAATCATCTATGAGGGCCATATCCTCAGTAGTGAATGCCTGACATCTTCTTCCACAATGTACACATGAATGGGATGTTGAACTATTCACACTCACCTGACTATCTACCCCATCACATATACCATTACAACTGATGCAGATATACACAATGGGTTGAGTTCACTGTACAACTGTATCTGATGATAATGGAGTTGGCATAGAATGAGATGATCCTAATGGTTCATATGATGATGATGGAGATGGAGTGGGATGGGATGATCCTAATGGTGCATCTGATGAAGATGGAGGTGGCAGAGGCACTGATCCATATTCTCCTCAAACTAACTAAGTGTCATGTTGGATAATGATATCAGTCAATGATGCAGCTATATGAAGAGTCTGTATATCCATAGAATCTGTCACCACTACTGGGACCAAAAAATTAATGAGGAGTTTTCTCATAGTAAGCCTCCTCTCTTGTGGTTGGGTAATCCTATGTGCCTCAGGTCTATCCCATGTAGAGCCTCTCCCTCTACCCTGGAACTCACGAAAGTCAAATTAATTTGGCTTCTCGCCAAGGATAAACTCACAGTATAGCTTCCTCAAAAAATATAAAGGCACCTCATTATTATTACAAGGTGGTTGGTCAAATACAATGTACCATCTATCCAAAAAATCTGATTTTATCCCCCTATGAGCACACCAATGTATAGGAAACCATTTTGTATTACCTTCTAGGGAATTGCTAGTATTAGGATCGATAAAAAGGGCACACATGTCACATTTTTGTATGGATTTTATTTTCACATCCTCATATGATAAACCATCAGCATAATATGTACAACATCTATCCCTCCATGAACCCCATTTTATCACCTCTTGAGACACCTTATTTTCACTATTGGACATTTCTCCTAATGTAGTGGTGAGGGTGGAGTGATGTTGAAGACTGGAAGACTTCAACCTATTGACTAATATATAAAAATTTGTGCACTATTTTGGTTAAAGAGTTGCAAGAGGTCCTCTTTTATTGCATTTACATGTTCTAATAGCACATGTGGAGGGTCTACGAGTGGCGGTGGTTGTAGACAAGGATACTTTTGAGGAGGGTTTATGGGTGGTGATGGTGGTGGACGAGGAAAATTTTGAGGAGGGTTTACGGGGGGTGGTCTTTCATTTCTTTTTCCTCTTCTTAGTTTGTTTGATGAATCTAATATGAAATTAATAAAAGAAAACAAAAATCAACAGCATAACCTAATTTGATTACAAATGCAAAAAAACAACAACAAAACAATAAAACAAAGCTTTGTTACAGGGTGTCATTGCTTGAAAATGTGGAAATTGTTGAAGAAATGTTGTTTTCTTCAAAGCACGATTGGGTTTTGATGTTTTTCTCCCTCCTTCACTTTTCTGCTCTATGGTTTAGGCATTAGAAATGGCCTAAGCCGCTGGCTTTCAAAAATATAATATGTTTCTAATAACTCGATCGGGCTATTAGAAACATCTACGATCGGGTTCTCGAAACATCTACGATTGGGTTCTCAGAAAGATAGAGTTTTTTAATAATATTGTTTAGGCTTGGTTACCAAATCTAGTACAATTTCTAAATTTCAATAACCCGATCAGGTTATATGAAATTTGAATTTTTCTAAAACATGTGTCCACATTTTTTACTCACAACTTGGTGCACATACGCAAAAGTATATCCACGAAAAAGTATGAATCATTGTGTAAAGGGTTCTAAGTTGCCATCTCAATTTGTTGGCCCATTTGAGATCCTTGAGAGGATAGGACCATTTTCCCATGACTTTGCATTTCCATCCAATGTGGCCCGCATTTCTAATGTATTTCATGTTTCATTACTTTGGCAGTATATTCCTAATGTAAACCATGTACTTGATTGGAATGAATTGTAGGCAGAGGACAAGAAACTAGATTTGGATCCTGTATGCATATTGTAGAAATGAAGACTAAGCCTTAGGGGTAGATTCATCAACCAAGTAAGGTTCCAATTGGACCCAAATGATGAATATTTAGCTACATGGGAGGATATAATGAGGATGCAAGATTCATACCCATATTTATTTATAGGCTTCTGAGTGTAAGCCTAGATCTAGGGGGTAGGTGATAGTACCCTTACATTTGACTATGTTTATGTTTGTACTCAGGACCTCTGATTTTCTTGTGTGTGGGTGTGTTGATACTTCTAATGATATGAATTATACTTCATGATGACATTTGATATTATATTTTTTAATGAACACCTCAATGTTATATAGTTGTAATGGACACCTCAATGTTATTTAATGGGAAATAAATATTCAACTTTAATATTTTTTTTTGACCGGTAAAAGGCCGTAGCCAAAATTTTATTAATAAATTTAAAAATTACATCGTCTCCATTCACTGCGGGCACTGGTAGGAAAGAATGGAGAAGAAAACCTCTAGTCTAGCTCGGGACCGAAGTCTAGATCATTATATTTACATTTACTTATGAAGGCATTCCTTCATTTATAGAGAAATGACTCTATCCATTTTTGTTTTATAAACAGATGTGTACATTCTATTACAGTTTATATCTTTCGTTATCCACATGGTTTATTAATGTTTATTAATGTCTTTTATCTTATCAACCCCTCTTAATTTAATGTATCTCCATATATTCTGATCATACCATTTATGCCCCTTGGTCCTAGTATTTACCAATCCATATTTTACGCTATCCTTATAGGCTGTTACTTTATTCATATTTGTTCCTACATATAACATATATAGACAAAATGCTGACATATCTCATATGTTTGCCTTTAAAAATATCTTTGCCCCTTTTTTAAAATTTCTCTATTACTCTAAGGTGTAGGATTAGTCCATATACATAAGTTCTTTCTAAACATATGATTTGTAAGAAATAAATTAAGAATTTAAACATCTCTAATCTCTATCTTGGAACATGGAGAAGTACTACTCTATAATTTTTCAAAAGAATTGTAAAGAAATTAAATGCATCCCATCTGTATCTTATCTATGCATTTATCATTTAAAATAAATTCTATTTTTTAACTCATATAAAAAAACAAACACGTGCTAATACTTTATCTACCCCAACTCATGTCCTTATACCATAGATAATATGCTATCCCATTTTTATACTCTTAATTCTCTAAGGTGTAAAATTAGCCCATAAGTTCATACTAAATGTTGCCTTAAATTATTCCCCATATTCACAATTTTAAGAACATATCTTTACCTTAATTACATTCCTCAAAATTACAGACATTACTGTTAACTACTCATAAATCTACATTATTTCCTGTGTGTTTCTAAATATACCCACCTATATGTATAATTGCATGCATGCACACACACACACACACACACACACACACACACACATATGTTCCTATTTATAATTTGTAAGACAGAAATTAAGAATTTAAACATTTCTAATCTCTATCTTCGAACACGAAATAATACTAATCTATAATTTATCAAGAAATATATTAAGACTTCAAATGCATCCCATCTATATCTTATCTATGCATTTATTATTTAAAATAGACTCTATTTTTGACATCCTTAATAATTCATTCCAGTAGGGAAGAGTACTCATATATCCAAACAGTCAAGGATCAATACTTTATATACCCAAAATCATTCCCTTATAACATGGATAATGTAACACCCCAAAATTGGCATCATGAAACCCTAACCAATTTTGTTGCATTTATCATTCTTCTAGATCATCAAAGTCCTATTGTACAAGGCAATTCGGAGTTTTAACTAACTCTACTCGACTTAAGTGTCAAATGTAGAAAATCCTAAATCTGCATTAATCATACATCATATTTAATTCCTAAATACATATTTAGCTAAACAAACCTTATGATCAAATTAATTTAATTAATAAAGTCCTAGCACTTTAATTAAATTAAATTCACCCTCTTTAGCTAAGACACATAAAAAGGAATTAAATAATATTTAATTATTAAATAAATATCCTCATTTTCAATAATTGAATTTAATTATTCAGATAATTGAGAAAAAGCAATTATGAGGTCATATTTATTTAATTAATTGGATAATCTCTCAAAAATCTTTCTTCTGTTAAGAATTGGAAACTTCTCTTTAATTATGCTTTAAAGAGAGAGAAAATAGATAAAACAAATAAAACAATTAAATCAAAGAAAGAAAACAGTTAAAGCAAAGAGAAAACAATTTATTGTATTCTTTTAAATAAAGCTTTTTATTCTGAACTGGCTTTTCTATCTGTTTTATTTCAAAGAGGAAAGTTTCTATTCTGATAATCTCTGAGTCTATAAAAGAA
>MU224291.1:283700-294295 GCA_018584345.1 Thuja plicata | reverse complement strand
TGAATATGTTGAAAGGAAAGCCATTAAGGGACAGGCAATAGCAGATCAGTTGGCAGAAGCACCTCTAGTAGATCATCAACCATTGCACATTGAATTTCTAGATGAGTCCATATTACTTCTCACACATTGATCATGGACTATGTTTTTTGATGGTTCATTTACCCAACAAGGGTTAGGTGCTGGGATACTGTTCATTACACCTCAAAGATATTATTTACCAAAAGGATATAAGATGTTGTTTCCTTGTACAAACAACATTTTTGAGTATGAAGCCCTAATCAATGGTATGAAGATCACCCTTGAGTGGTGTGTAGATGAACTCAATGTTCTTGGAGATTCACAGTTAGTCATCAATCAAGTCAATGATGTTTATCAGATAAGCGACAACAAGTTGGTACCTTATAAATGGTTGGTTGATGATCTCAAAAAATACTTTACTGACATCACATTTCAACAAGTTCCAAGGGTAGATAATAAAGTAGCAGATGCCATGGCTACTCTTGCCTCCATGCTACAGATGCCTGAAAATGATTTTCAACATGAATTCCTAGTGGAGACGTTACGCTACCCAGCCTATGATTCCCCTGATTCTCAGATGATCTATTCTGTCATAGGAAATGACTTATCTCGCTATCATCATATCTTTTCCTACCTTTGTGACCAGATTGTTCCAGACACTTACTCCCAAAATGAGAAATGTCACTTAATCCATAGTGCTTCACGGTTCATCATCATAGCTAACAACTTGTATAGATGTGGTCTAGACAGTACCCTCCTTAGGTGTTTAGAACCCGATGAGTCCAAACGTGCATTAGTAGAAGTGCATGAAGGCATCTGTGGGTCTTACTCTAATGGCCTAACATTGGCCCGTAAACTTATTAGAGCTGGTTACTATTGGCCAGATATGGAAAAAGAAGCTACATAGTTTGCTAAGTCTTGCAAACAATGTCAACTACATGGTAATCTGATTCACGCTCTAGCCAAGGAGCTGATTCCCTTCATTACTTTCTGGCCATTTCAACAATGGGCCTTTGACTTGGTGGGTTCGATTTACCCCTTGTCCTCAAATAGACATAAGTTCATAATTATAGCTACAGGTTATTTTACCAAGTGGGTGGAGGCAGTCCCTCTCACGATTGCCAATTGCAAATTAGTAGCTATGTTCATTCTCAACTACATCATCTATAGGCATGGTGTACCCTCAGCAATAATCACTGATAATGGGGGACAATTCAAAAACAAGGATTTGATAGAGCTATTCTCTAAGTTTAAAATTACTCAACATTGGTCTTCCATTTATTATCCTCATGGTAATGGACATGCAGAAGTGTCCAACAAAACAATCCTTAAAATCCTGCATCACACAGTGCATAAATCTAGATGAGATTGGCATCTTCGGATCAATCCACCTCTTTGGGCATATAGGACAAGCATAAGAACACCAATAGGGGCTACTCCCTATGCTTTGGTTTATGGAGTAGATGTTGTGTTACCAATTGAGGTCGAGATTTCTTCTCTGTGAGTCTCCCTGAAAGGCCTCATTACTGATGAAGATAACAGAATATCTCGGCTACAAGAGCTAGAACTACTTAATGAACATTACCAAGTGGTGTTCAATCACCTTAGAGCATACCAGAAAAGGATGTCCAAGAGCTATTACAAGAAGGTTAGACCAAGGGACTTCCAAGTGGGTGACCTCATTCTGAGGGAGAACCCTAAGAATCAACAACATCGGATCCAGAAAGGGAAATTTGAACCAAACTAGCTTGGTCCATATATTGTTACTATGGTGTTTGGGTCTGGTACCTATCAACTTTCTACTACTGAAGGAGAACAACTCAAAGAGCCCATCAACACTCTTCATCTGAAGCGGTTCTACAGTTGAGACATCTTCAGTGTGCTCATGTATATACTAAAGTCCTAAAAAAAAATTGAAAATCTGAAAAAGTCCTGAAAAAATGATCATCTTAGTGAAAACCTAGTGATAGGCGCTTTGATGTATCTCCAAAACAAATCATATATTCCAAAAATACAAAAAAAATTAAAAATTGAAAAATATAAAAATAAAGAGAAAAGAGAAAAAGGTGCCATTGATGAAAACCTAGCAAACAGGCGTCATGGTAGCAAAAAAAGAATTTCTGCCAAGAAGGTGAAAACCTAGTAAACAGGCACCTCTTGTTCCACAATGTTATATCTATTGCAGCACCACTTGGCTTTATGCAGTTGCTTTCCTGCTTTGTTGCTTTCCTACTTGCATTTTCTTTTAGTTCCTATCAAGACACCAACTCACATGGATTGAAACTAGTTATACTCTCAAAGACAACCCTCCTAATCTAGGGGGCACCGTCCTATTATCTTTTTGGATCATCTTCGTGACAGTCACCAGTGGTTCTCACTACGTCTGCCTACTATCACTTAGCTTATACTAAGTTCTCTTTCCTAGAGAATCTCTCTTACATCAGTCACCAATGGTTATCATTACGTCTGCCTACTGATGTCTAGCTAGTTCTATGATCTCTTCACTTGAGCCTTTCTCTTGCATCAGTCACCAGTGGTTCTCACTGCATCTGTCTACTGTCACTATGCTATTGAGATTGCTCACATTCATTATAATTTGAGTTATCCTTAAATGCTCTATCTATCGCTACTCGGTCTTGACAATTCTATGCTTTCGTTTGTACATATCTTTTGGTCACTTTTGTGATATTCTGGTTCCTTTGTGAACCCTCCTAACTTGACATTTATTTAGCACCATATGCTTGGGGGCATTCCCATCTCATTTTTCCTCACAACATATGTCAATTCATTCATCATTATTCGGGCGCAAGGGCGCCCCCATCTAATCACATCTCTAATTTACACTTGAGGCAGTAATCTTGTCACTTTTACAGGACAACTCTCTACTGACACAAACTGGTGTTTTTCAACACCACCATAAAATAGTGTTTTTTAACACTATCTTTGGATACATCTATGTTTTTTGACACACATTGGATATCTCAATGTAAATATCTATCGATAACAATCAAACACAATGCATTCACAAGTACAATGGTGTTTTCCAACACCTCTAAACATGAACACATTCACAAACCTTTGAAACATGCTGAGCCATGCTTGAATATTTCTTTGTATGTTGTCTATTCTCATGGATTTCATTGATATTTTCTTTGTCTATTGCTTTTTGGTGTAGTCGCGATTATCCGGCAACGTAAAAAAAAATAGGGTGTATGTGATAAGAGCTCCCGCACTAAGGTGGAACAACCTCACATCCCTTGATCTTGTTTATTTTTATGCCATGGTGAGGTCAGTACTATCTTCTTGCCTATTATTATTCTGTGTGTTCTTGCTTTGTTTGTTATTGATTTTTTTGTTTATGCATGATCGCACTCATGGTTATCTTGGCTTTGAATGTCTCGATACTAGTGTACTCTTGCAACATTAACTAGAAACAATGTTCAGGTCATCTTGGCTTTTGTGCCCTGGTGCTTACATTCATTTCCTACATTTTATCTGATGATAAGTCATATTCATATCCTTATGGTTGCATTGTGGCACCAGTAAGGGTTGTATCGACTTTCATGTTCCAAAAATAAAAAATGCTCAATGATGATAATATAGGATGGGTCTCACAACCATGTCCTGGAATTGCACTCTCATATTGCATCTAGCATAGGATTGCATGTTCATTCTAGACTTGCATTGCGGTAGTGATTCAGTGTTCTTTTCTTTGCAGTCTCTTGGGTTCATACATTGAGGAGTTCTTCTTCACTATCCTGCTTTCATCATGACTACACAAGTGTTTGTTCCTCGCTCTTGATTCTTCACATGATCTTTTGGTTAGCATTTGTCACCCTGCATGAGATGTTAGTACCATATACATATGCGTATTCATAACTCATTATCATCTATACATTGTATTTACATAAATCATTTACATACATACATCTTTGCATCTACATCATCCATGTGCATGTCATACATTTATATATATTTCAAACATGTTCCTACATTTGCATACATTATGAATCATCTAACCATCTAAGCATATAGGAAACATCTCATAAAAGACAATCTGACACATGTAATGATACCAAAAGATGAGCTCATATATATAATCCAATGTGTCGATACAAATACAAAATGGTGCTACTCGAGCACGGTCTATCTCAAAATGGTGATATAATACATGAATGCCAATGCATCAAATATATCTTATGATCTCATCTATCTATCTATCAAAACCTAACTCTGGCCCTCTCCCTCGTCACCTAGAGGAGGTTGAGGTGGGGCCCTATCTGGTGGAGGTGGCACCTATGCACCCTCTAACCCTCTAGCATAGGTGGAGAATCTCGCCACCTAGGATGCCTCATTAGGCACCGCCGCTATATATGATGCATAGTAATACGCCACTGACACTGTCTGATGGTGAATCTCCTCCTAAGATGCCCGTAACTGCTCTCAGAGATCCTGTATCTTGCGATCTCTATCTAGAAGTCATGCATCTCGCATGGCCAGCTGTATCATCAGATCCCCGACCTGCCTTGTGAATTGTCTAACCCTCTCCCGAGACCATTGCTATGGGTGTTGTGCTATATCCTACCTAGGCTGATCCTCCTACATAGGATCCTCCTATTGTACCTCCTCCTGTGGGGGTACCTGCTGCTCCTCAGCTACATGCTCTGCAGTCCATCACCGAGACTATCTCATGTTGCCGCTGCCACTAGCCCCTACATCCATCCCCATCTATTGTGCGGGGATGTCTACCTGTACAGTCCGAGGTCAGGGACCCTACTGTAATCCTGGTTGTACCCTCTGTTGTGGTGGGGGCATCTGCATCTACTATACCTATCGCTATAAAACAAATACCCCTATATCCATGCTCTTCGCCTCTCGGTAGGTGATCTCATGCATCTCATGATATATGTGTGCTAACATGCACTAACCCCATCCGTAATGTCGAGGTCGTACTAGCATCAGCTGCAACATCCTGCCCTAGCCACACTCTAGACCATGTTATCCACAATCAGGTATCAGGTAGCACCCAAGGAAGCATGCTAGAACTACGGGCAACCTGTGGGTCAGACCATACTCACTAATAAGATCCTCCCACGGGATTGCCCTACCCATAACAAGGTCATCCTCAAAGACCTCCCTCAATGTTGCTGTCCCCAACCTGGGTTGTGTCTCATACTCTACTTGAACACTATGGAAAGGTATCCTCAGGAAAGGGACCACCATTTTTTTCTTCTACTCAGAGCTCAATTCTCACAAAGTCAAAGGTTGAAATGATTTGATAATGATCTTTTCGTCCTTATATAGGTTTTGACCTAATTTTTCAAAGTGCTCCATTTTGCACAAAAACTTCACCATTACCTAATTTGACTGCTCTAAATCCATTTTTGTGATCAAAATCAAAATTTGACACTTCTATATAGCTCAAAATTGTATTTTAAAATTTTTGGGACTGACACGATTGGACGCTTATGCAGTCGACTTTCTGACGTCGCTTTCTTGTCAGAATCTTATCATATCATCATTTTTTCAAAATCTGTGACTTTTTTCCTAAAAAGTCAAGTCTATTCAACTCTAGTCAACTCTAGTCAACCCTAGTTAAACTTGGTCAACCAGACCTCGAAATTGCTCGAAATTGATTCTAAATCTTCCAAATTATTCTGTAATTTGTTCTGAGTTCTTCTTGATCTCTGATTCAACATCTATTTGCAATTTTTTTCTCTCCATCGTCATATGATGTGTCATCTTTCCATTTCACTCCCAAGGGGGCAGGATGATTACATCATTAAATCTATTCTAATCAATCTATTCTGATATTCAAAAGCCCTCATTGCTAGGGGCATCTCATCACTTGGGGCATGTTCAGTTTTTCATACTTCATAGTCAAAACTGGATACTCCACAATCAATAAGGACATCTTTGTTCCTTACATCTTGTCATCTATTAAGTATTTGAGCAATCTAACTCAGTTTCTTGAGGATCAAGCTCCGTTTTGGAGATGATTCTCGTAAAACTATCTTTTGGGACAGGTATCAGGGCAATCTAACCCCGACTCCTGATAATCAAGCTCCATTCTAGAGATGATTCTAAATCTCTATTTACTAGCTTTTGAGATAGGCATCGGGGCAATCTAACCCTGACTCCTGAAGGTTAAGCCTCATGCTCGGGATAGTCTTGTGAAAGATGTCAATCTAACTACTATCTGGGCAAACTAATCTAGATATTGGGGGACTAAGCCCCATTCTGGAGATAGTCCTAAAATCTCTATTTAATTATCTTGATTAGATAGGTATCGGGGCAATCTAACCCTGACTCCTGAAGGTTGAGCCTCATTCTAAGAATAGTCTTGTGAAAGATATCAAATCTATATAGTTATCAGGGAATTCTAACCTAGATCCCTGAGGATCAAGCTTCATTCTGAAGATGATCCTCGAAAACTCTACTTGACCGGCATCTTGGCAACCTAACCTAGACTCCGAAGAGTCAAGCTCTATTCTGGAGATGGCTCTAAAATCTTTGCATCATCCATCTTTCAAATCTATTCTTCTGTGCTTCAGTCATCCGACTATTCTTTGAATCAATGCGCTGCTCGCACATCAATTCAAAGAGGGGCAAAATGTAGCACCCCAAAATTGGCATCATGCAACCCTAACCAATTTTGTTTCATTTATCATTCTTCTAGATCATCAAAGTCCTATTATACTAGGCAATTATGAGTTTTAACTGACTCTACTCGACTTAAGTGTCAAATGTAGAAAATCCTAAATCTACATTAATCATACATCATATTCAATTCCTAAATACATATTTAGCTAAACAAACCTTATGATCGAATTAATTTAATTAATAAAGTCCTAGCACTTTAATTAAATTAAATTCACCCTCTTTAGCTAAGACACATAAAAAGGAATTAAATAATATTTAATTATTAAATAAATATCCTCATTTTCAATAATTGAAATTAATTATTCAGATAATTGAGAAAAAAAATTATGAGGTCATATTTATTTAATTAATTGGATAATCTCTCAAAAATATTTCTTCTGTTCAGAATTGGAAACTTCTCTTTAATTATGCTTTAAAGAGAGAGAAAATAGATAAAACAAATAAAACAATTAAATCAAAGAAACAAAATAGTTAAAGCAAAGAGAAAACAATTTATTGTATTCTTTTAAATAAAGCTTTCTATTTTGAACTGGCTTTTCTATCTATTTTATTTCAAAGAGGAAAGTTTCTATTCTGATCATCTCTGAGTCTATAAAAGAACTCTCATTCTTCATTCAAAACCCTGGACTCATTTTTTATGCATTGTTAGAATAGTGAATTATTATCATATTTCTTGATATCTCATATAGAATAATTTCATTATTGCAATAGAATAGTTTCAATTTCTAGAATAATTGCATTGAAACCATGTCTTAGAATAATCTCACATCTTTCAATTCTTAGGATAATCTTGCATTGTATTGCATTCATGGAGAAAAATCCTTCATTCCTAGATTGGTCTATGGTTGTGAGACTCTCATTCTGAGAGTTATTTCGAAAACCACACCTAGATAGAAGGCAATAGGTCGAATCATGTAGGCAGACAGGATGAATAATCTCATATTCATTATTGTGTGTACCTAGTGGAGAAGGACTATGTTGAAGTGTATGGTGAGTTAACAAGGCCAAATTTACCACATATAGATAACATATTGTCTACCTGTATATACATATTTCCATATAATTAATCTTTCATTGTGCACGCCTACTAGTATGCTCCATGCTTGTATACATATTTTTTCCTGTATGTGTATACGTTTGTTAGTTAAAGCCATCCCTCGTTCTATACTCCTAACATAGACTATAAAAGTTATAATGAAAATGTACACAACTGAGACATAGGTTTCTTAGTAATTTCTAACCTGAAGTACAACCATACTAGTATATTTAGACTTCAAGATTAGAGATTACAATGATTCCTCTGTGTGAGGCTTCCTATATTTCTACTACCTTATTTTGATTCCTTGTAAACCATTCTCTACTTATAGTCCACAAGCAATATATTCAACTTTAATAATTACCAAATACATTTATGAGAATAAAATATAATTATTATAACTTTCAAAACGTAATTAATACATGTAATTTTCTTTTGGATTACCGAGAATGACCTTTCGTTGGTTTTTTTGGGGGGAAATGAAGAGTTTTCAGTTTGTGTAATTAAAGAGTTTTTAGCCGATAGGCTATATTGCGTGAGCTTTGGGAAATACCTGTCTCATGCTAAGAAACCATTGTTTCATGGGAAACCATTGGTTCATGGAACCCATTGTTTCACCCAATGAATGCATATCAATCTAGATTTGTTTTTATTTGATTTGATATCATAATATCTAGGGAGGTCATCATGATTGAGAAACCATGCATTGATGATGAATCAAAATTTCTTCTTTTCCTCTTCTGTTGGCAAGGACCACTACAATTGCACATAAACACAAGGAGGATTCCTTGCAAGGGGTGCTATAATTGTACAAATGTACAAGAAGAGTTTGACACTCTCTACAGCTTTTGAATCAATTAACACATTGTCACGAGAAATCAAAGCAAGCTTCTAAAAATGGTAGAGAAAGGAAAAGTCTCTATAACCTTACAAAAACAAGCTCATTAACCCACCCCAGATCAGGAGAAGACTCAGAATTTTTAGTGTTAGAAAGATTAGTATTGTTCTCCCTGTTTAGCCTACCATAGATCTTTGCACGTAGATCACACCCTGACTCCACCCTCTGCACTAGTTCCTCAGCCCATTCTGGGCATTCCGCTTTCTAGAGGTCTGCTTTGTTATCCATTTTGGACTTGGTAGGAGTGGATGGAAGACTGTAAGAGTAGCATTGTCACATGTTCAAAGGCCTGGGAGACGACCTACTCTGAATACAAGCCATTTGAGGTTGCATCCATAAATAAGGCAGCCCCCCTCCTCCTCCTCCATTGTTAAGGTCCAAGCAGTGGAGGGAGCTAATGAGATCTGTCATTGCCTTGGGAGAGTGCTACGACAGAGCCTTTGGACTGGAAAGTCCATCAAGTGATGAGGGTATTGTTATAGTAGGGTAGTGCAATCCAAATGGAGTGGAAGAAGTAGAAGCTTCAGATAAATTCAAAGGATTATGAGTGAAACCAGTGTTGTTATTGTCACTATTGTTACTAGGTGAGGGATTCCAAACCTTGCAAGCAGCAACCAACTAGAAGGTGAGTGCAGAGGAAAGGTGGCAGGGGAAAGTGGTGGTGACAAGGATGGTGGTGATTGTGAATGTGAATTCCCCACTTCTCCATCACTTACTCAAGTGTGCAAAATATGATATTCACGTGAGAGAATCAGTGATCTCAGATGAGGAATGGTTTTCTAATAGGGAGAAGGAGAAATTTGAAACAACTGTGGCAATTTTTGACCAAGAGAAATCATAGTTGTAGAAGCAAGAGGAGATGCTCATCTTAGCTAGAGAAAGAACTTGAATTTTTTTTTATTTGACAAAAAGAGGAGCTACCAAAATGAAGACAAATGTTAAATTAGAATAGTCGCTGCTAAAGAATTAAAAGAGATGCAAAGCTATAAATAGTCTAAGCTTCCCCCAAATAGAATTTTTTTATTTTTTCACTCTTTTTGTCAGCCTCATGTAGAAGAGGCCACTGCTATTTGAAGATGGCATATTCCTAAAAATTATAGGCCACTGCCTGCAAGAAGAACAAACATAACCATAGTCAAGTTATCATTCAAAAATGCATGAAGAATATATTGCCAGAATATAAAGGCAACCACAAGGAAGAATTAAAAATATGTTCCTGGAAAGAGGTCGTAGCCAAGAGATATGTAAAAGAAAATGATCACTTCAAAGGAGAACCCCATTAAGAGTAAAGCACAATATTAGACAGAAGGAAGTGATTGCTCAACGCAAATATCATAGTAATTTTTGTGGAGAAGACATTGTAATCTATAAGGCTAATCAAAGGTTGTTTCTCTGTTTCTTTTCAACAATGTTTCTACTCGATCATCTGAAACTGGCAGGAGACAAAGACGCAACTACAGCAGCAGCCACAGCAAATCCCTCCTCTTCTCCAACATTTTCATGCCACTCATCATCATTGAACATCGGATCGCAGTTGAAAGACATGCTCTTAGCCAAGAATCACTCCTCGTTGATGAAATTCACTTCATCTCATGAGAAGAACTATGTGCCAGGAACTTCAAACCCCGGTGAGTGTTTGAACACAGGAAAAAAAATCACCACTGACACTGCCATTGAAGAAAGATGTAGGCACATACGACTCTGAAAAAACCCCTGACATTTACAGGCTCCAAGCTGATCAACCCTCCTCTCTACCACAAATCACTGAGAATCCTCACCAAAACACACACAAATACATCAAACATGGGAACAACAATAGATCAAAATCATAATAGGGTAAAAGCACAATAATATGTCACCTTTTAGGACAACTTATCAGCACAGCTGAATTTTAGTATTTCTAACTAAAAATTAATTTTGGCCAAACATATGGTCTAGCTAGATTCATTATAGTTAAGTTAGATAAGGTTTTTAACTTTT
>MU224291.1:182138-203625 GCA_018584345.1 Thuja plicata | reverse complement strand
ATCCAAACAGAGAATAGCTTATTCCAGCTTTCATTTTTAGAATTAATTAATTCGAGAATAGGCCCTTATTCTGGAATAGGCCTATTCTGGATAAGTTAATGCCATGCACCAAATGGGCCCTTACAGACGATATGAAATATGGAGATATAGAAAAGAGTCTGCTAACCGTTTGACAAAATGCGAAATGGCAGATAATTGGAGACTATGAAATTACAGATTATGCACCAGATTGTTCTAATTATTTCACACGAACGAATAGATCACATAGAAACTGTTGATAGGATTTTTTGCATCATCTCAGAACACTTCCAAAAGGGACGGCATCATTGAAGTCACAGGGCACACGCAGACTTGGCATATAACTTATTTGATTAAATGCTCTGGTAGATATGCTTGAAGAATTCGGGGATAGACACGAAGTATATTACCTGATTCAAAAATCTAGAGAACCAGTGAAAAGGCGTTTGAAACATCTGGCGTAATACTCAATATGCAACACCTGAGAAAGTCTCATTTAGACGCGATTCTGAGAATAGCCACAGAGCATGCAAGCTAACCGTTTGACAGAATGTCTTAAGAATGTGACTTTTTGGATATACAGAATTTTGAAGGATAGAATGTGGATCAGAACATATGGATATTATAGTTGGGGTGGTAAAAAATATGAAGAACACTGAAGAATTTTGTAATAATGTATACTGGTGCGATGATCAGATGTTGGATTAATTGAAGACAGTGAGGTCATCATGATGGATATGTGGTAATATGTCCTCTCTAAAAATGAAACTCTTGCTCAATATGTCAAAAACCGATTGAATGTGTGTTGACAACTATGCCTCTGGTGGTTATAAGAACATATTTTTGGTGCTCAACTAACTACATATGAATATGGGATGAGATGTATAATCATAAAGCTGAGCTCATGAATTAATTTCGCCAAGTACCTTGATAAGCCATACTAACGGTTCCACATATCTCAGTTTTCTCTATAGATTCATAACAATATACGAGGATAAAATGAAGGCATCTCGAAGACTTAAATTTGATTTTACTGATGTTCTGGGCACTGTCATAACATTCAAAATGATGGGAGCTGAAGGCCATTGTGTTGAAGCGCAACTTTTATGCAGGATATAAGTTCTGAATTTGTTCTCCAAGACTGACAAGATAAGAAATTAAAGTGTTTTACCCTAAACAAAACAATTTACTACTGTAATCACTTTTGTATTGCATTTAGGTAGTTTTCTTAATAACTAGCTAAGACCAACAGTTGTAACTGTTTTGAACCCAAAAGTTGTAACCCTTCAGAATGGTCTCCTTGTGTCTATAAAAGGGTGACCACAGATTGGGAAAAAGAGGAAGATTTGAGGATTGGAGATCCAAGATGCAGAATGTAATCAAATAGGAATAAAGAAAAGACTTCAGTTCTTTTGTTCCAGATGTGTGGTGGATTTTTCATTTCAAATTAGTCCTCTGTTATTTTTATATAGAGTAGATAATTGCTGCTCTAAATAAACATATGAAGAAATTGTGTGGGATTTTCATAGTTTGAATAACAAGATATATTTGAGATTCATTGTCTATTGAATCTTGTCTAATTGGTCTTAAAAGGGGGAAGTTAAATTCAATTGGATTAACTATGAAAATATCATACAATTATATAATATTGGGGTTGGGTAGTTGACAGATCCATCTAAGGAAGGATTTAAAAATTGTCTTTCAGTGTAGGACATAGGATTCAAAAATGGGTAACTCTATTGCCCAAACGGAATAAAGCACTGGTATGATATAACTAAAATTTCATTCAAACATAACATTAAGTTCAAATAAAGGTAGAAGAAGTAGGTTAGATAGCAAAAGTTGAAGAGTAGACAAAAGTAATCAGACATCAGAGTAATTGTAGAAGCAATGTAGAATCAGAAATAGAAGAAATCAGTAGGAAGGCAATTAGCAGATAGTTGTAAGAATTATATAAAAATAAAGCATTAGAAAGGAAGTTGGAAATAGAAAAGAATTTAATCAAGTATTGGAATCAGATAATTGAATTTAGAGAAAGAGAAGATAAGAAGTAGTAGAAGAATCAAATCTATTCTAAGACTGTATGCCATCTTGATAGATTACAGATAAAAGGATCAAGAAATCAATCTGCTATAAAAAGCTTCAATTAAGAAATACAATTGGAAAATATGCTTACCCGCCTTGGTCTTGTAGAGCTTAAAGTGTAGAGGAATTCAATCATATTCGATTGATCATGTTTGTTGACTAGATCTGTTGAGAAGTTTGCATAAGGAATTTGGCATAATCCTAGAACTTTTCAATTTGTTGATTTGGGAACCAACAAGGTTGACTATAATATTGAATGTGATGAAGCCAATCGTGTTGTCATCCTTATTGATCAAGTCAAACCTAAACCTCAATCTGACCCTTGGATTACCTCTGACTCTACCAAGATAATTAAAGTACCTGATGGTCCTCTCTATATTGTCACAAAGGTTGATGGCCTTCATTCCCGAGGTGTCCTTATTGACCCTACTTGGATGGTGAATGTAATAATTGGAGAACACATTTTTAGTAGACGATTGCAATATGATGTTTATGAAAAATCTGATGTTATAATCCAAACTTGCAATGGTTTCCAAAGGTTTATCCTTCCCATGGTTCTATTTCATTTCCTATTGAGGTTGGTAATAAAGCTATAGATGTTACCTTTACTCTGATACCATCTTTTGATCAATTTCAAGTCAAAATTGTTCTACCTTGGCTTACCTCCATGAAAGCCATAGCTTCGCCTATTCATAAATGTCTTAAATTTCATCATAATGGAGAGATTACGACTCTTAACCATAGTCTTTATCAACCTTCAGTGCCTCAAGAATCAGTTGACCTTGATTTCTTTTGGCCTCCTACGCCTCAATCAACTCAACCTCTTCCTTATAATCTATTATTCTCTTATCTAGCTTACAAATTCTAAAATATTTGTAAACTTAGCAAAAAGAGTCTTCCATCTCCTTGCCTTGGACCTAGACTTCTCCCTACATCTTCCACACCTCCTATATATATTCTTCAGTTGCACCTCTTATATCTTATAAACATCCCAATAAAGTCATCTCTCAACCTAGTGTGATTCCTTCCATTTTTCCACCTAAATAAGAAAAGGTCCCAATGTTGATTGATCCTATACCAAACGCAATCGTCATGCTCGTGATCACTATTGTAAGAATTGTGCTAGAGCCCAACAATGATCTTTTCAGAGAATTACTTCACCTCATACACGTATTGATGTCTTGAGTACCTTTCACCAATCCATGATTGAGCCAAAGAAGGAAGTTAATTTGAAAAAGATGAAATTAAGAAAACATGATAATTATATTTGTATCCTGGATTCTATTAAAATTAATTTGGATGAGGAAGATAATCTTGATGATGATGTTCTTGATGCTAACAATGATATTCATGCTAGTGATTCTGATGACATGAATGAGAGTATTGATCTTGATCATGATTTACCAGCTATGATTTCACAATAGTTATCTATCACTCCTAGTGAAAAACAAAGTGACCTACCTTTACAACATGGTCCTTGTTTGGAATTGGCTATTATTCCATTCTCCATGCTTGACGTTGCTCCTCTTGCGAGTTTTCCACCTTCCCAAAACATTATAGACTGATTTGGGGAGCAAGCGATATGCTTGACTAGCTCCTCTTGTGTGGTGTATTTTGTGCGTTTGCTTGTTTTTCATAATGTGCTTCCTCTGTGATGTGTTGTCTGTTGTCTATTTTTGTTTAGATTTCTTTAAACGACTGTTGTTTCTCTGTTGGCACAAGGTGATAAAGGAATCAACATGTCATAAATATTCTTCTATTTATATCTCACTTCTTCTATATGTCATTTCATGTTATGTTGTAAATGTGTTAGTGTTCATATATGCACCTTTGTGTTGTCTAATGGAATGATACAAAAGCGGTAGTTACCTATTCTTTTTGGGTCTCTTTGATGCCAACCCAAAAAGTCTCTTATTTGTAACTCTTATGTGTCATTCTTCCATTGTGCTTTTAGTTCTTCTACCTTTGGGGGATGATGAAAGTTTATTTTGACATAATTTTGATATACATGAGCTATGATATGACCTACTGACCCCAAAGTTAGTAGATCCTTTTTCGTTCTATCTCTTTTTTCATGTGTTTATTTCTCTTAATTTGTTTCTACTTAGGGCCATCTGACAGTGGAAGCGTCTCTTTTGGATGCATGTACATTGTGTTAAAGCTATTGCTCCCATTAAGGCTTTACAATTGCTTTAACGTGGGGGCATACACTTCTCTCATTGATTTACGCTTTGCACACACACACACACACACACACTATTGCTCTTGCAGATGACTAAGGAGGCAATATTTTCCTTGAGTTCTTCCTTATATCCCTTAACAGAAACAACCTTTCATTAAGGACTTATCCTTTCCCTTTCATCCCTAAGGATACAATGCTTTCCTTAGGCATGATCGCTTTTTCATTTGTTCTAACGATCTAATCTCGTGAAGCAATTTCCCATTGGGTGAAGCTTAGTGGCTCATATCACGATGTTCCTATATCTTTGGCCGATGTTTCTCTTGGATCATGTGTCATTTCTACATCTTTGCACTGAGATCTTATGATTTGGGATCTAACCTATATATTGCACATGTTACATTTTCTTTGTCTTAGAAAATTTAATTGACCTGACCGACATATGGGTTGCGAAAGCTCTATATCTTGAGGCATTTGATATTTGTTTAGGTAGTTGTAGGGAAGTAGCTCTCATGAGATAACTTTTGAAGGTTAGCATTAGGGTTTCAATTGAGATTTCTGTTGTAATGGGCATGTAAACCTGAGAATGTAAGCTACATTTTGTAGGCCAATATGATGTAATCACTTGATTATGTGATAAGGAAAAGATCTGTTGTAGCATGTTGATTGTCTTTTCTTATTCCTGAGTTGTTTTTTTTCTGTTGTGTTGAGTCTTGTTGAATGGCTTGTACAATCTCCATTGGGGAAGCTCCATCTATGATTGCGTAAGATGGTATCAGAGCAAGGATGATGTTCCTATGTTAGGAGATTGAGTTGCTAGGCTAGTGAAGCCTTAGATGTGTTTGTTTTTGGGTGGAAGAGTGTGGATCTTGCCTGCAATTAGAGAGGACTTGTGCAAGGGGGTCACTGAGAAAATTGTTGTTGGTTGAGAACTTTGTGTGGGTTGTTGAAGGCATATCGAGGGTGAACCAATTGTTGAGTTGGAGGAAAGATGCAAGTGTGTTTGATAGATCGCTAGAGTGAGAGGCAATTGACACCTTGTAATTAGATAGCCGAAGTTGAGGCAATTGCACTTGAGGATTGGAAAGATTATGCCTAGAAGGATGAACACTATGAGGTTAGAGAAAATAATGGAGTACTTCAAAAATCATATGAGGATTGAGATCTGAAATTCTTTGACTAGATTACAAAGGAATCTTGAGACTGAGGAAGAATATGAAGAAGTTGTTGAAGATCTTGAGAATATAGATAATGAGCTCCCTAGAGATGAAGAAATATTGTTGAGAGCTATGGCATAAGTAAGTAAAATTCATAGGATGGAAGTTTGTACTTTCTCTGGTTCATTACATCCAAAAGATTTGATAGATTGGATTGGTGAACTAGAAGATTAATTTCAGCTTGAGGATATCAGAGATCCACAGAGCGTTAGGTTAGGAAAAATTAATTTGAAAGGTCATGCTGCCGTATGGTGGAAATAATTATAGAAGGATAGGGAGGAGAATGGTCAAATGAAAATCAATAGATGGAGAGTAATGGTTTATAGATTAAAGACTAAATTTAGTCTTGAGGATTATGAATTGGAATTGTTCAAGAAGTTACAAAACTTGAAGAAAAAGGACATGAGTGTGAAGGATTACTTCGAGGATTTTTATAAGATGACAATTAGATCTGGACACTGAGAGATATCTAAGGAGAAGGTGCCTAGGTACATTAATTGTTTTGGATTTAATATTCAGGATGAGCTAAGTATGTTTCAGATTTCTTGATGCAGGAGCATCTTGGGTCATTGGCAATCCTGGACAACTAAAAAGATGTTTGTTTTATTCTTTAGTTTGTTTGGAGGCTACTTGGTAAATACTCTGTTTCTCGGGCCTCTCACTTGGTTATGCTTTGGTCTCTATTGCTCAGGATTTGTCACTCGGGCATGCTTATTTTTGTTGCTCGGGCATGCATGTTTATTGCATGTTGCCCAGGTTTCTCTTCTGACACTCAGGTTTTGTTTCATGTTGCTCGAGCATGCTTGTCTTCTATTGCTCGGGTATGCTCTTATCGACAGTTGCTGATTTCCAGTGATCATCTGCTCAAGATTTTTATTTTGGGAGTTGGATCTTTGGCCGAATTCTTCATTTAATTTTTGTTGCTAAGTTGATTAGCGGTCTCCCATTTGGATCTGTGTGGACCTAAATCTGGGTCTCTATTATGGATTTGAATGTTGACTTCCTTGTTGGTCTCATATATATATATATATATATATATATATACATATATACATATATGTATATATATATGTATATATCTATATATATATATATACATATATACATATATGTATATATATATGTATATATGTATATATATATGTATATATCTATATATATACACACACACACATAGATATATATATATATATATATATATATATTTGTTTCTCTGTTCTTATTTTTGAGAGGAATTTTGGGGGTAGCACATAGAAGATAGAAGATTTGAAGGCAAGTCTATGACCTCGCATGTATGAAGTTCATATTGCAATTCTTTAAATATCTAGCCAAAATCAGGAAGGCCTTACAACCCAGCATGTTATGAGTTTGATCAATTAATGATAAAAGATCCCTGTGTTTTCTTCTCTCACTGTGTTGTTGTGTTTCCACATTGTTTCTCCAAGTTGGTCTTGTAGTTGGGAGAGCCCTAAGCTCCATTACCAACCCTCCTTGCATCAGGTAGTATCAGAGAATCGATGAGATCTAAGTTCCTTCTTGTAAACCCTAACCCTAGTTGGTGATATTTTTTTGGGGTAGTAGATTGCGATCTGACCTACAATTATATAGGGATTCAAGATGGTTCCTAGGAGAGGAAATCTAGATCCAGGTCTAGCTGACATGCTTAGACAGATGGTTGCAAGATTGGAAGCTGTTGAGACAGCCCAATGCAGAGGAAGACATCTTGTACATGTTAGTGATGATGAATTTGAAGAGGTTCAAGGTGAAGTTGCACCTGCACCTATGATGGACCAGGAAGAAAAGAGATTCCTAAGAGCCTTGACAAATTGAAAATCCACACCTCAGTTTAATCCTCCTGAGTATAGTGGAAAATTGGATTCTGACAAATTGATAGATTAGATAACTGAGATGGAAAATTATTTTGAATATGAGAATGTAGTAGAGGAAAAGAAGTTGAAGATTGCAAGCACAAAGCTAAAAGGTCATGCATCCTTATGGTGGGAGCATCTGCAATTGGATCATAAGAAGAAAGGTAAAGAAAAAATCAAGGTATGGGATAAGATGGTGAACAAATTGAAAGGCAAGTTTCTACCTTGTGATTATCAATTAACCTAGTTCGGAGAATGCAAAGTTTGAAGCAGAAAGACAAGTCAGTCAAAGACTACACTGAAGAATTCTATAGATTAGACATCAGATCTGGACATGTTGAAGATGAGGTGGAAAGAACAACAGGATATGTGAATGGCTTGAGAAGTTCTATACACGATGAGATAAGTTTTATCAAGATGGAAGGCATTGAAAAGGCATATCAATTTTCCCTAAAAGATGAAGAGAAGTTGAAAAAAAGATATGAACAAAGAGAAAGAGGTAGAGGTGGTAGATTCCCTAGAGGAAGAGGTATATCTCATGGTTAAAATAGTAGATCTGAACTAGAAAAGTCAAATTCAGACACATCTCAAGAAAAAGGAAAGACTGAATGGAAAGGTGGAAGTTCATACTGAGGAAGAGGTAATTACTCCAGAGGTGGTCATAGCAGAAGAGGATTCCAAGTAACATGTTACAATTGTGGTGAGGAAGGACATAAATCCTTTGAGTGTACACATGCAAGAAAGAAGACTGGTAGCAGTAGAAATGCATTGGTAAAAAGAGGAGTCACCTATTGAACCTGAAAGTAATCTCATGATCCGGAGAATACTATGGAGTGAGAAGGATAAGAAAGATCTGATCAAGAAAAGTGTGTTCAAGACTAGATGTAGAGTTGCAGACAAAGTTTGGAAGGTGATTTTTGATAGTGGAAGCTTAGAGAATCTGGCATCTGAAGAAATGGTTGCAAATTTGCATTTGGAGAGGATGAAATATCCAAAGCCCTATCAGATCTCATCGATCAAGGATGAGCATACATTAATGGTAAGTGAACAATGTTTTGTGAATCTAAAAATTGGAAAGTATTATGATAAGGTGTTGTTTGATATTATGTTGATGGATTGTTGTCATATTCTATTGGGTAGACCTTGGAAATATGATAGACATGCCATACATGATGGAAGACTAAATAGATATTCTATTTGGATTGATGGTAAGAAGAAAATATTGTTACCTTTGGTTGATGAATCTATTGATGAGTTATGTACATTTGTGAAATTTTTTTTGATGGAAGGTAGACATTTTGTTAAGGATTTGAAAAGAAATGACATATGTTATGCTTTGATTCCTAACAAACCAAATAAGCATGTAGAAGATGAAATTCCTGCAGGAGTTGAGAAGTTACTCACTGAGTACAAGGAGATCATTTCAGATAATGTACCCAATGGTTTTCCACCAATGAGGGATATCAATGAATATATGGATCTGATTTGTGGAGCTATTTTACCAAACCAAGCACCACATCGGTTAACACCGACCGAGAATGAAGAGCTTTACCGACAAGTTCATGAATTTTTGAGTAAAGCTTTGATCCAAGAAATTTTGAGTCCATGTGCAGTACCAGCTATGTTGGCACCTAAGAAGAATGGATAATTAAGAATGTACACTGATTCCAAAGCAATTAACAAGATCACAGTGAAGTATAGGTTTCCTATACCGAGAATGGATGACATAATGGATTGTTTGAGTGGAGCAAAATATTTTACCAAAATTGATTTGAAGAGTGGATATCATCATATTAAAATTAGAGAAGGTGATGAATGGAAGACATTTTTCAAGACAAAGGAAGGTTTTATGAGTGGTTGGTTATGCCTTTTGGTTTGACTAATGCACTGAGTACATTTATGAGGTTAATGAATGAAGTTTTCAAGAAATTCTTGAATAAATGTGTGATTGTATACTTGGATGATATTATGATATTCAATAAGACTAGAGAAGAGCATTTGATGCATATAAGGCAAGTGTTGTAGAGATCGAAGGAGGAAAAGTTGCTAATAAATCTGAAAAAGTGTTCCTTCATGAAAGAAGAGCTTGTGTATTTGGGTTTTGTGATTTCAGCTGATGGTTTGAAGATGGATCCAGAAAAGGTTGAAGCTATACCTAGTTGGCCTACACTTGAGAATGTCACTGAGGTAAGATCATTTCATGGATTGAAAAGTTTTTACAAGAAGTTCATTAGAAATTTATGTTCTATTTGTAATGTTATGACTGAGACAATGAGAGGAGACAAAAGAGAATTCAAATGGACACATTGAGCTGATAAGAGTTTTGAAGCTTTGAAGTTGAAGGTTGCTGAATTACTTGTGTTAGCCTTACTTGATTTCAATAAGGTATTTTGAGTTGAATGTGATGCAATTGGAAGTGCAATTGGATTTGTGTGGACTCAAGAAGTTAAACCTGTTTCTTTCTTTAGTGAAAAGTTGAATGATGCTAAAAGGAAATATTTTGTCTATGATCAAGAGTTCTATGCTATTGTTCAACCTATGAAAAAGTGGAGACATTACTTGATTCCATAAGAGTAGAGTTTCTAATAGAGTTGCTGATGCATAGAGTAGAAGATCTTTGTTGACTAAAATGAGAATTGAAGTTCTTGGCTTTTATGACATGAAGCATTTATATGAAAGTGATCCTGATTTTTCAGAGCAATGGAGAGTGTGCAGAGCACCTAATACAAATCAATCAAGTAAGTATGAAGACTATTTCATTCAGGAAGATATGTTGTTCAAAAGTATTTAGTTATGTATACCGAGAGGATTAATGAGAACTAATTTGATAAAAGAGAAACATAGTACTGGATTGGCTAGACATTTTGGTATTGATAAAACATTAAGTTTGCTAAAGGAGAGGTATTTTTTGCCTCAGTTGTATAAGGATGTTCAGAAATTTGTGAAAAATTGTGGAGTTTGTCAAGTGGAAAAATGAGTGAGTCAGAATATTGGTTTGTGTACACCTATTACTATTCCTAAGAAACCTTGGAGTGATATCAACATGGATTTTGTTCTTGGCTTATCGAGGATAGCAAGAGGTAATGATTCCATATTTATTATTGTGGATAGATTTTCTAAAATGACACATTTCATACCATGTAGGAAAACATCAGATGCAGTACCCATAGCAGATCTTTTCTTTAAGGAGATTGTCAAACTGCATGGATTACCAAGGAGTATCATCTCTGACCGAGACAGTAATTTTGTAAGCTATTTTTGGAGAACACTTTGGAAGAAGTTGAATACTGAGTTGAAGTTTAGTTCTACATTTCATCCAGAAGATGATAGACAAACAGAGGTTGTAAACCAAAGTTTGGGTAATTTTTTGAGATGCCTAGTTGGAGACACACCAAGAAATTGAGATTTGATGTTGGCACAAGCAGAATTTGCATACAATAGTTCAGTAAATAGAAGTACTAGAAAGACACCTTTTGAGATTTTTCATGGCACACAACCAAGAGGTATATTAGATTTGAAAGATATTGTTGGTGAAGAGAAAATAAGTGTTGAAGCAAATAAATTTATAGAATTTATGAAGACATTGCATGAAGATGTAAAACAGAAGCTGGAGAAAAGAAATCATAAATACAAGGATAGTGCAGACAGATCAAGAAGACATAAAAAATTTGAAGTTGGTGATGCTATAATGGTTCATTTGAAGAAAGAAATATTTCCTATTGGAACATATGTAAAATTGAAGATGAAGAAATTTGGTCCTTGCAAAATTGTGAGAAGATTTGACAGTAGAAATGCTTATGAAGTTGAATTACTTGATGACATGGATATATCACCTATATTCAATATTTTAGTCTTGTATGAATATCATGAACCTGATGAAGAAGTGACAGTACCAAGTGATTATCCAAAGAAACAGATAGAGGAAGTTAATAAGATTTTGAAACAAAGAATTGGTAGAAGCACAAGAGGAAACAAATACATAGAATATCTTTTAAAATAGAAGAATAGACTGATTAAGGACTCATCTTGAATTTCTCAATCTAAGTTGGATTCATTTCAGGTTGGACCTGATACATGATTCAGGGAATCATTTCTTGTAACCCTAGGTGTCTGATGCAGGAGCATCTTGGGTCATTTGCAATCCTACAAAACCAAAAAGATGTTTGTTTTATTCTTTAGTTTGTTTGGAGGCTGCTCAAGAAATACTCTGTTTCTCAGGCCTTTTTCTCGGCTATGCTTTGGTCTCTATTGCTCGGGCTTTGTCACTCGGGCATGCCTGTTTATTTCCTGTTGCTCAAGTTTCTCTTCAGACCCTTGGTTTTTGTTCCATGTTGCTCGGGCATGCTTGTCTTCTATTGCCCGGGCATGCTCTTATTGACGGTTGCTGATTTTTGGTGATCATCTGCCCGAGATGCTTATTTTGGGAGTTGGATCTTTGGCCGACTGCTTCATTTAATTTGCATTGCTGAGTTGATTTGGGGTCTCTTATTGGGATCTGTGTGGACCTAAATCTGGGTCTCTCTTATGGATTTGAATGCCAACTTCCTTGTTGGTCTCATGTACATATTTGGTTCTCTATTTTTAGTTTTGAGAGGAATTTTGGGGGTAGCACTTAGAAGATAGAAGATTTGAACGAAGGTTTGTGACCTCGCATGTATGAAGATCATATTGTAATTCTTTGAATATATTGCCGAAATTGGGAAGGCCTTATAGCCCAACATGCTATGAGTTTGATCAATTAATGATAAAAGATCCCTATGTTTTCTTCTCTCACTGTGTTGTTGTGTTTACACATTGTTTCTTCAAGTTGGTCTTGTAGTTGGGAGAGCCCTAGGCTCTTTACCATCCCTCCTTGCATCATTTCTATAGTTGAGGATAATTACCAGTACACATTGAAGACAGAAGATAAGGTAAAGAGGAGACAAAATAACCCTAGAGGGAAAAGGTATCAAGTGAATAGTAATGGTCCAAAGGAAAAGAAGACCCTGGAAGAGGAACCTGATCAGAGGATACAAAGGAGAGGAAATGGTAGTAGATAATTTCAAGGCACTTTCTTCAAATGTGGTGGCATAGGACATAGATATTTTTAATGTTCCTAAGGATCTAATAAAAGCTTGGGTAGAGATAATCTTGTGGCACATGAGGAACAAGTTACTGATGAACTTGTGGAGAGTGTAGAAAAACTTGAGATGGGAGAATCTATTATTCTTAGGAGAATCATTTTGAGTAAGAAGGAAGATGAAACCTATACAAAGGAGGAATTTGTTTAGGACCATATGCAAAGAAGGAGGTAAATTTTGTATGGTTGTTATGGATGGAGATAGTATTGATAATTTGGTACCGGAAGAGATGGTGCAAAAGCTTGGATTGAAAATGTTTAAACATCCTTGTTTGTATGGGATAAGTTGGTTTTCAAATACACATATGGTAGAGGTGAAAGAACAATGTTTTGTGAACTTCAACATTGGACCATATAGAGATGAGGTATTGTCTTATGTGGTATATATGAGTGCTTGTCATGTTTTATTGGGCCACATTTTGTAATTTGATAGGAGAGATATCTATGATTGCAGAAATAACTTTGTCACAATAGAGAAGAATGGACACAAGCTTACTTTGGTTCCCTTGAAGGAGGAAGAGGGGAGAAGTGTAAGGAATCTGAGAATTGTGAAGAGTTATTATTTGGAGAAGCTTAATACAGAGGTTGATATGGATTTTAAAATTGATCTTGAAGGCACATCTGAGAATCGGTTGGTATCAGATGTCAAGAAGGGTAAATTAAAGCAGTAGAGGCCTTTGGTTGTAGATCAGATGAAGTCCCGTGGAAAGGGTAAATCAATTGTGTGATAGAAAGGAGGTGGTGGTAGGAATTCTAATGTTGATGCGAGGTATGATAAAATAAGTACAGAGAAGAGTGAGCTGAAGGATCTAACATAAGAAAGAGATGACGTGAAGAGAAAGAAAGCTGCAGATAAACAAGATATTTGGATTGAGATTGAGACTGAGATTCATGTCCTGAATTCTATTAAATGCTCATAAATTTCTCTTGTGGAACATTTTCACCTCACCAGGGGTGTTTGATGTAGGAGCATCCTTAGGTCATTGATAATCTTGCATCACGCAAAAACATTTCCTTTCAATTTTTCCCTTCTTTCTAGTTTTTTGTGTTTCTAGTGGCATTCCTTGGTTTTGGTTCATGTGGTGTTGCAAACCTCAGGGTTGGTTCTAGACATCATGTTTCACTTATTTATGGGTTTACACCTCATTTGGATACTTCTCCATGGAGATATTAAAGATGTATGGTCAGTTCTGTGTGTTCTTAATGTTCTAATGGTCAGATAGAGTTTTCCAATCTTGCGAAACAATTTCGTGATTGGTGAAGCTTAGTGGCTCATATCACGATGGTCCTAGATCTTTGGCTTATGTCTCTCTTGGATCACGCATCGTTTCTACATCTTGGAATTGAGATCTTATGATTTGGGGCCTGACCTATATATTACACTTTCTTTGTCTTGGAAAATTTAACTGATATGGCCGACACATGAGTAGTGAAGGCTCTATATATTGAGGTATTTAATGTTTGTTTAGGTAGTAGTAGGGAAGTCATTATCAAGAGAGAAATTTGGAAGGTTAGCATTAGGGTTTAGACTGAGATTTTTGTTGTAATGGGCATGTAACCCTGTGAATGTAGGTTGTATGTTGCAGGCCAATATGATGTAATTACTTGATTACGTGATAAAGAAAAGATTTTTTGTACATTTTGATTGTATTTTATTTTTCTTGAGTTGGTTGTTTCCACTGTGTTGAATCTTGTTGCATGGCTTGGACAATCTCCATTGGGGAAACTCTTGCCATCACTACATCAGTTTCATACTCCCGCTAAAGAGGGGGCTAAATGTATCATCCTAAAAAGTTTGCACCCATAATTGGAAGTCTTTTAGGACCTATTAGATCCCATTTTGGTGATTCTGAGGTCTATATGCCCATTATGATTGATCCCAGATGTCGGCATTTCTGTTTATTCCACATCTCCTTACTTTTCTTGACATCCTAAGCTTATTCTATCTAGGACAAGTCGACTTGTCAACTTAGTCTCGTGGGGTACCAGTCGAGATATCGACTTGATTCCTAGGGTATAATTCAGCTCTTGACTTGTGCTTAGGTTTTTGAGCTGAGATCTGTCCCTGGGACTAATGTCGGGGTCTTTCTCCAAGGTCTTATTTTGTGGTCGTCTTGGATCAAATTTTAATCTTGAAATGAGTATAAAAGGGGTCTCTCTCCTCTCATTTAGAATCCATGAGTCATGTGGAAAAAATATCCTATCCAAGTGCAAGTGCAAAGCAATCAAGCATTCAAGTTGTGCAATTAAGGATTTGGATTCAAGATTTGAAGGCAAGCATCCAATTCAAGATCTCCAAGTCTCTATTTCTTCAAGATCCATTCAAGAAAATTAAATCTTCTCAATTCTATACAAGTCTCTCTCCCATGATGGCTAAGTAGAGGAATTCACAAGTCAAGAAAGAAGATCCTTTCATCCTTCTTTCTCTCTCCTTCTCCAAGTGGTTATCAAACATACATACATTCATGATCTAGTAGTGGAAATCCTAGATCTATGCATTTGTGTGGGCATCCTTGATCCTACATCCTATTCCAAGCATATTACAATTATTTTCATGGGTTTTACGGATCATAATATCCAACCACGAGAGTTTTACATGCAAGGTGAATCAATAATTTACCTTCCTACTTTACATACTTCTTTCCTTTACGTAATTTCAATTCAATTTCAAGGTTAATTCCTAAATAGAGGTTTGAGCAAGGTAAACCACTTTCCACAACTATTTTCCATTTTTTGTGCACAGGAACAGGTTTTGAGACTTACCAGATTAGATCTAAGAAGTAAAGGTGTAGACACAGGAGCCCAGAAAGTTTCATCAAATTTAGAGTTTTCAGGAATAAGTCGACTTCTCGACTTGTCAATGAAAACCTGACTTGTCCCTACACTTTTTGGCTGAAAATTGCAGAGAAGAAAGATACAGGTCCCAGTTTCCTAGTTTTGGAGTTATAGAGGGATCAGACATTCACGCGATAGTCAAATTTAGATCTGAAGTTCATATTTGCTCTTCTTGATGCAAGGTGCATACATAATTCCTCTTTTATTGTATTTAGTCTCATACATCAGATTTTCTTTATCATATTAGTATCACATTTCCTTTAAAGGGAATACCAAATCCTCCTTTTGTCTAGATCTTGCATTATCACCCTTCTTCATTTGGTTGTGTTAATCATATTTTTACCTAAGGATTGGATTTGTATTCCTAATGTACACGGGATCTTTATGAGTGATCTACATCTTAGCATTCCTCACAATTTTCCTCTATACAACATATACGAGATTATTGTATTCTAATTAATGATTTAAAATCATCTCGTTAGACCAGTTTAGGGAAATCTCTTATTAGGATAATTTCTTGAGTGAATGTACTCACTCATATTTCAAATTGTGTCAAAAAATAGTTTATTTTGTCCTTTACGAGATTTACCATATTTTATCTTATCTTTATAGGTTCTATTATAAACATGCTTCTCATTACATTTTATATTATTCTTCCCCTTTCACAATTTTCACATCCCATGAATATAGTGGACACTTCAGCTCCTCTATCACATATTTGCAACAAAACCTAACTTACTTTTGCAATATGGCGATAATGATCACTATATTGTTAGTATCATTTTTTATTTTGGCAATATTGTGATGAACGCATCCCATGCAATTACTGACAATGTTTGAAAACATTTTAATGTTTTGATGGATGGTTATAACCTATTCTGTAGTTACTACTTAATACTGACAGAAATGATACTGGTAGTGACCGCGTGAAATCTCTCTATACCAGAAAAAATCATTTATCATTGCGCATCCAGAATGTAAGAGTACTTTGTCTATAGGAACTAATTTCACTTCATCTCGAATTATGTGTCATACTTTGAAACCTTCAAGGGTACTCCCTTTACATTGTCCTATATTTCTATTTCCATTTCGATGTAGAGGAAAGCTGGAAAAGATTTGTACAGTTATGCTTGGGCATTTGTAAAATCCCTCTTTTCACCTGCAAATCACATTTGCTTGAAACTTAAGCTATCTTCAACAAATCCATTTTACGCAATCATGGCATGTGAGACAATATTTCCTTTGAAATGTATTACTAATCTATATTTTATGTGCCTTTTTTGTATTTCCACATACAAATCTGCCACGACATCTCCAGCCATAGGTTCTTGGCAAAAATTTTACTTCATGCCTTGAGGGATTTCCAAAGCTTTTTGTTTATGGAATATGCTTACCTAGCCATTTGCATTTTCTTTAAAATTTATAAAAACTTCTTAACAAATCCATTTTACAAATTCAATTTGTGTGCTACTCCCTTTTTCGTGCTTCTACATTCTACATACATGTCTAGTGCGTCCCCTTCTGCAAGCATCACACAACTTCAATGATCACCATGTTTCAACATCAATAATTATGCCAGAGGCATCTATATAGCCACAGTCGTAGCACAAGTGAGAAATGGGAATATATGATAGCATTAATGCCCATTGGGAAACTTTTATTGACTTTGGGGCAGCCTCTCTTCCTTTCTTGACTATGCAGTCCCATATTAAATATATGGTTGTGTATATTTATGTTTGTAGTTGATAGTTGTAGATCTTTAATATTATGGTTGTAATATTGGTGAATATGGTTGAACACCATAATGTAACCTCTCTTTCAATTCTCTATATAATGGATTCCCTTGCTCTTATTTCTCTAAGCCAATTTGGGCTTTTGCATATTTCTTTGTTTTATGATCAGTAGATCATTGATTCAGTTGCCTTCATTTGGTATCAGAGCCAAGTTGAGAAATTTGTCTTTCATTGCAGGTGATCTAGAAGAGATCAAAGAGAAAGTTAAAGATTGGAGAGAAGCTTGGAAATCAGCCAATTAAGAGATTTTCAAGATCAAATATCAACATATTTTATTGCAACTGGTTTATTTGCTGCAATCTTCAGCTTGAAAGGAGGTTTCCGTGTGGATGCATTTGCAACTTGAAAGGAGGTTATTAAAAAAAAATTCCCTTTCTTTCCAGCCAGAAGTTAGAGAAGATTATTCAAGTTTTTTAAAGAAAACTTGCCTTTTTACATTGATAAATTTTTCTTTTAGCTTTTATGAAATCTTCAGTTATATGTTATTCTTTCAAAAAGATTTAAAATTCTTTTGTAGAAACATGAGTTTTAATTAAGAAGGAAATGATATATTGGATCTTTTTGTGAGTTATAAAGTTTTTCTTTGTAATTTGGAAAATAATATTTTTGTAATTAAGTGCATTATCAGTGGTACCCGACACTTATTTCTCAAACAAAATAATAAGGAAAAAAGATCTTTTTGTGTGTGGGTCCCATTTTAAGGGACGAGGAGAGTATTTATTTGTAGAGATCTCTCCTAAATTTTGTGTTGAGCACTTGGGTCATTGTGCATTTTTTTTTATGACAAATATGAGAGGCAATGTAATGTCTAATGTGTTGATTCCCGTCTTTGAAGGAGACAATTTTACATATTAGTGTACTAGAATGCAAACTCTACTCAAATCTAAGGACTTGTGGGAAATTGTTCAAAACAAATATGTTGAGATAGCATATGTAAATGCATTAAATGACCAACAAAAAAAGGGAATACAAAGCAAATATAAAGAAAGATAATGAAGCTTTATTCTTGATTCAGGGTGCAATCACTCAAGTTATTTTTCCTAGGATAAGTGG
Organism: Thuja plicata; assembly: GCA_018584345.1. Classification (NCBI taxonomy): domain Eukaryota; kingdom Viridiplantae; phylum Streptophyta; class Pinopsida; order Cupressales; family Cupressaceae; genus Thuja; species Thuja plicata. Next base: position 185,458 of record MU224291.1, on the reverse strand, counting down.
TGCTATTCATTCCAAGCAAGCATGGAAAATATTAAGTAATGCATATCAAGGTGCACAAACTGCTAAATTGCAAACAATAAGAAAAAACTTTGAAAATGCAAAAATGACTTCTAGTGAATCTGTCAATGAATTTCTAACAAAGGTAGAAGGTCTAGCGAGTCAGATGAAAGTACTAGGGGAAGATATAGATGAAAAGAATGTCATTGAAAAGATTTTGAGAAGATTGATTCCAAAATCTGAAGGTGTGGTTTCTATGATTGAGATATCTAAGGATCTCTCAAGCATGAAAATTGATGAATTAAGTGGAATTTTGTTAACTGTTGAAGAAAGAATGAAAAGTAATGAAGAAAGCTTAGAGCAAGCATTTTCCTCTAAAGCAAATATAAGAGGAAAAAGGAACACATTCTTCAAGAGTAATAGTAGATATGATGATAACAATAAGAATGAATACAAAGGTGAATCTAGCAAGTCTAGAGGAAGAGGAAATTATTCCAGAGGAAGAAGTAGCAACTTCAGAGGAGCTGGAAGAGGAAAAGGTAGAAGTAATGGGGGAGACAACAGTAAAAGGAATGTCTAATGCTTTCATTGCAATAATTTTGGACATTATGCTTCAGAATGTTGGAGTAAACAAGGTGAAACATAAAAGAGAAGTGCTCATAGCACTGTTGAATATTGTTAGTAAACAGATTGTTCTTTTCAACTTAACTCCAAACTACCCAAAATGCTTAAGAACAATCAAATATAACAGTTGGGAAATTGTTATTAAAGAAACTAATTTCCCTATGAATTTAAGGTACAACTCCCTTATATGAATGATTTTTAGTGAATTTTTCTCTTTCCTAATCTAACAGGGGTATGTTCTTAACCCGAGAATAGAAGAGGCAAACCAAGCTAATCCTAGGCAGGAAATAGCTCAGGCAGGACGAATTCCACTCTAAATCTAACCAACCTTGAGATTTCATCAATCAGATTAACTCTCAAAATTGGTGATGCATGAACTCCTACTGAAAATGCATATGCAAGACTAAACTAATGATGAAAGAACAACGAATCAATCTATATCATGAGAATGTTTCCCAAAATTGAGATAATGAGTTTCCTCTTTTGCCAATCGCATCAATTCATAATGCAAAGCTCTGGTTCAAACACAGATTGTAAATCCAAATTCCAAGAAACATCTAAAATCAATAGAAAGATAAATATAGTGCAGATGGAATAGATAAAATAATGGTATTCAGACATACAAATTTGACTTAGCAAAATGCTATATCTTTCACACTAAAATTTAGCCGACCTTTGTATTGATTTTGGAAATAGTACATATAGGATCCCAGATTGGGCCATTACAAGAAAGGGGAGAACTGAAATGGTTCAACTTCCCCAACTAGAAATGATAACTAAAAGATTCATCAGTTACAATAGTATCAAAAATAGTACAAGGGGGAATCTATTTAAGTTTCAGTTTCCTTCCCCTTATCTAATTTAGCCCTATAGGCTGTAACCGCTGTAATGACTCAAAAGAGTTCTTCATGCCTATTGACGTGGATGTTAGTGTATCGAATGAGCCACCTGGAATGTTCTTTGGCAAGAATCTTGATAGCATCAGTCTGATCTTTCAGTTCCTCTGTCACTCTAAAGATGCATCCACTCAAATGCTGGAGTTCTGGTATTTTATCTAGATGAGAGGCAAAATCTTCTGTCAGTTAATGCAAGTAATCAGAAAATCAATTTTTCATATTAGCTACTTTGATTATTGCTTTTCCTTGACCACTGGTTTTTGATTCCATATGAAGCCCTAAGAGGAGTTTGAAATCTTTGCTCTTCTCTTCTTTGATCTTGACATCTGTTTGTTGCAATCCTGCTTCAGCCTAGATGATCATTTCGGTCTTAAACTCTAGGCTCTGAAGCCATTCGATCAAAGGCTCATCTCCTTTCTGTAAAATATTAGCTTTTAGAGCTTCTTTAGTCTTCATTTTTACTACCACATGCAACATAACTATACATTCCTGGCATTTCATCCTCTCTGACATGAGAGTCTGTAGGTTTGCAGCAATGTTATTGCTCTCTACCTCTAGCCTTAGAAGAGTATTACCTAGTTGCTCAACCACTACTAGTCCCTCGGACTTGAGCCTCTCAACCCACTGCTTACAAATCTGCCCATAATGTCGATCTTCTTGCAACTTAGCCAGAATGGCTTAGTTCTCCACAGCACTGGGGGGTATGTGCAAGATCATGAGGGGCCAAAAAGTGGTGATGTGAAAAAAATCCACTTTTCACTCATCCAAAAGCGCATGAAAGTGCTTGTTGACTTTTTAGTAGGCCTGGGTGTCAGTACACCTAGGAAAACCTGATACCAAAGCACAAGCCTAATTGGGTACCTAATTTTTTTGGGTACCCGAAACCTACGGCATAAATCAAAACCTGCAAGCTATTTTCCTCATTTCTGCTGCCCGCGGCTGCGTTCAACATTTTCATTGTGAAAACATTAAAACCCTAAATTTAATTATGTTTTTTCATTACTAATTCTTTAGATAATAAAAGGATATATTTTTAGTCTTGCTTTCATTGTACAACACATCTCAATAAAATTAATTAAATTAAACATTCGATGAAACATTATTTTTTTAGGACTTGACAAGAAAACAACAGCACTATCGAGCAGGGCACTTAGAACCCTTTTGTTTTTGCCAAAGCTTTCAGAATTAGGTTCTTCATTCTTTTATTTTTTTTCCAATACAAATTTGTCATCACAGAGTGGTGTGTTTTGAGGATTGCAGGCAAAACAATTGTTGGTTGCCATGATTGCCAGTTTGAATCCATGGGAAGAAGAATTTGTTCCTCCTCCACAATACCCTCTAAATTTGCCATCACAAAGTGGTGTGTTTTGAGGATTGCAGGCAAAACAATTGTTGGTATCCATGCCTGCTAGTTTGAATCTATGGGCAGAAGAATTTGTTCCTCCTCCACAATACCCTCTAAATTTGCCATCACAGAGTGGTGTGTTTGGAGGATTGTAGGCAAAATAATTGTTGGTAGTCATGACTGCCAGTTTGAATCCATGGGCAGAAGAATTTTTTCCTCCTCCATAATACCCTCTGATTTGGTTTTCAATTTAAAATCTCACTAATTATAGGTCTTATAATTTCAAATTGCTTGCTAGAATTTTAATTTTTCTAAAATCTTTGCTGAAATGAATCCATTTTCAATGGAAGAGACACAACCCTTCTCTCAAGACCTGCAATTGTTAATTATATATCTCCAATAATTTCTCTGTTGGGAAGCATCCATCCATCCATCATGCTATAACAAGGTGTGAATAC
>MU224291.1:140972-158503 GCA_018584345.1 Thuja plicata | reverse complement strand
ACTTACTAAAAATAGTAAGTTTCCAAAAATAGCAGCTTTGTACAAAATAGCCCTTATTGAATAGAAAAACACATATTTTTGGGTGATGCAAGATTGCCCTTACACCCAGGATGCTCCTGCATCACTCCTTAAGGGTAAGTGCACAAAGATGGGGATCTAGAAAGTTGCCACTAAAATTTTTGGTCCTAGAAAAATTGTATGAAGTGCTCCTTATGTTGAACAAGCTAAATAACTAAGAGCGGGGGTGAATCAGTTATTCACATTTACACTTTCTTAAGCTTTTACTGAACTGGTAATTACTTAAACCAATCAGAAAATTATTAAAAAATATAAACATGAAAGCACAAAACCATCAACATAATGAACACCATAATTTATGTGGAAACCCAAACTAGGAAAAACCACAGAGAAGCTAATTCTGATGAAGTGTAAACCGGTTAAGGTGACACCTATTAAGGTGATTTTTACGAGGGCTCACTGTCGGTTGGACTAACTACACTAAAATATGAAAGTGGTTAATTACCAATACAAATAGGCTCATTGCGAATACAATTAGGTTCACTTCTAGAATATAAGAAATGAGTTTTAATCCACCATTGAAAACTTTGTTACTCAGACACTACAACACAGAAATGATATAATAGTCTTCAATCAATTGCATCAACTCACATGAATATCAACACACAAATATTTCTTGTTAAATTTTCATTCACTTCAAATATTACTCGCATCCAAGCATCACCCCAACAACTGAGATTATCACTCTTCTTATACTGCTTGATACCAACAACCAAGTCACCCTAAATTGATTTGAGATAGGTCACACCAAAATATTCCCATGATGGGAAGGAATGAAATGTGGATCAACTCACTCAACACAACATGCTTTGTACAAATCATCACGCTACACAATCTCTGAGATCTTCGGTACCAATATATAGGATCTATACATTACAATTAAAATGCATCGACCAAAGAACAATGAACATGTCCAAGATAGGACCAAACCAAAATAAATGCCCCACCATATGTTCCATACTAAAAGGGACCAACACCAACAAAGATAAGGATAAACATTTTAAGCACATTCTTTGGTGAACACTTCTACCGATACACCAAAATAGCCAAATCATAAATAAACCAAATCTATACATCGGATATGTTGAAAACAATGACAACCATTAATGACAAAAACATGAATAGCATCAAAATCACATACTAACAATCTCCCCCTTTGTCATTGATTACAACATTCATCAATAACAAAGCAAACAACTCATTGTCAAAAGATATCAGTAACAAAGTTATCTGTCACTCTTCTCCAACTGTTCTTATTGCCCTTTGACAACAATGAAAAAGGGCCAAAATCCCCCTTATCGACTCACTCTTCTCCCCCTGAGAGGAAGACACCAAGAATTGATCTAAAAATGATTAAGCATGCAATTCATTGGACCACTGCACACACTAGTGCATTTACTGCACACTAGGATACTCAAAAATATCCTTGCACAAAGGTTTTGTAAATATGTCTACTATTTTCTCCTTTGTAGGCACATGCCACATACTCAATCTTTACTTACTTTTCCAACACCTTCTCTCTCAAGAAATGATACCTGATAGATATATGTTTCATTATGGAATGTTGTACTGGATTCTTTGAAATATTTATAGTACTGACCATATTATCACACATGATTGAAATCTGCTCATCAAAAGTTATACCTATATTCTTCAAAATCTGTTTCATCCATAATACCCAAGTACAACATAAGGATGTTGCAATGAATTATGATTCAGCAGTTGATAGTCTTACAAAATCTTGTTTCTTGCTTGACCAAGCAACCAACCCTGAGCCAAGAAAATAAGCTCCAACACTAGTATTTCTCTAGTTATCCAGAAAACTGGCCCAATTTGTAGAATTATAATCTATCATTGTGAAATTTGAACCTTTTGGATACCATAATCCAAACTCTTCTATTCCCTTCAAATATTTAAAAATCCTCTTTACTGCCATAACATGTGCTTCTTTCGTTTCTTGAAAAAATTTAGCTTCCAAACATACTGCATACATACTTTTTGGTCTAGTAGAATTCAGATACAATAGTCCTCCAATCATTGATCTATACTTACATTAGACTTTAGTGAATCATCTTTCTTAGTCAACTTACATCCGGTAATAATAGGAGTACATACCAGTTTAGAACTCTCCGTACCAAATGTATTCAACAATTACTTCACATTCTTGGACTCAGAAATGATTTTTTTTACTATTTTGATTTAATTGCAACCCAAGAAATAAATTCAACTCACCAATCATTGACATCTCAAATTCCTTTTGCATCTTCTCTGCAAATTTCTTACACAAGTCATCCATTCCTCCAAAAATAATGTCATCAATATAAACCACAACTATTGAAATTTGATCTAAATTAATCTTGTAATACAAATTACCATTTGTTGACCTTGTCTCACCCCTTTCTGAAATCCTTGTTTAATAATATATCTATCCAATATGCCATACCAAGGCTTGGGTGCCTACTTCAATCCATATAATGTCTTCTTGAATCTATACAGAGCATCTGAACTCCCTTATGATTTGAATCCATTTGGTTGTTCAATCCAATATGTTATACCAGGCCATGGGTGTCTGATTCAATCTATACAATTCCTGCTTCAATATGCACAAACCATCCGAATTCCCTTCTAATATGAATCCTTCTGGTTGTTCAATGTAAATTTCTTCTTTCAGTTCCCCATTCAAGAATGCTAACTTAACATCCATCTGATAGACCTTGAAATCTTTGAATGCTGCAATGCAAGAAATATCTAGATCACTTTCATTTAAGAAACATGGGCATGAGTCTCACCAAAATATATGCCTTCAATCTAAGTGTAACCTTTGCATACTAACCTTGTCTTAAATTCCTTATTACCTTACCATGGTCATCAAGCTTGTTCCATAAAATCCATTTAGTACCAATTACATTCTTGTCAACCAGTCTGGGCACAAGTTCCCAAATCTAATTCTTATCGATTTTATCAAGTTATTCCTTCATTTCTCTTACCCAGTTCTAATCATTACATGCTTCTTCCATAGTCTTAGGCTCACTTTCTTAAATTAAACACAACAAAACTTTCTCTTGTGCTTCTCTACTAGTAAAAACTCATCCATTCTTTTCAACAATAATCTGATTCTCATAACGATTTATTTTTATATGCCTTGGTTTCTTAACTATATATACCAGAACCTTTCTTGTCTCTTCCTCATCTTTCTTGTCTGTAATTCCTTTGTCCTTTGTATTGGACTCATATTCAACATGTTTCTTAGGAGTCTTCTGAAAATCTTCATCAACCTTCATATTCACACTTTCAACAATCTTATTCAATCTTGTATTGTAACACTGGTATGCATTTCTCTTTGTAGAATATCCTAGAAATATATCTTCATCTTCTCTTCTATCAAACTTGCCAATATTTTCCTCATCTCTTTGATTGTAGCATCTTCTTCAAAAAATATTGAAACACTTCACTGTAGGTGCTCTTGCATGCCATAACTCAAATGATGTCTTTCCATAATTCTTCGGGTAAGGAACTCTATTAAGTGTGTACACAACTAGATATAGTTCTTTTCCCTATTAAACCTCTAGTAAATTTTCCTCCTTTATCATTATCCTTGTTGCTTCCTATTGTTTCCAATTCAATCTTTCCACTACACCATTCTGTTGTGGTTTTCTAGCTACTAAATTTTTTCTCTTAATACCTTGTTTCTCACAAAAATTATCAAACTCATGAGATGTAAACTCTCCTCCTTTATCAGATCTTAAACATGTAATCTTCCTACCATGTATTCATTCTCAACTCTTTCTTTAAAAATCATGAATTTCTCAAATGTTTCTAATTTATTTCTTGAAATGCAACTCATGATAAACTTGAATAATCATCAATGAAAAGTATCAATTATCTCTCACCTTGTAAACTCCTTATTTTTATAGGACCACATAGGTTGGTGTGCACTAGATCTAGTAAACTAGTAGATGAATAATATTTAGCCTTGAATGATTCTCTTCTTTGAATTAATTGAACCTCTACAAATAATATATGTTGCCTTATCATCACCAAATCTAACAGGACCACCATCATATTTATCAAGTGTTAAAAATTTATTTTATCACTAGCCATATAATTTGGAAAATCACTATCAATCAACTATTCATTCTTATTCCTTCTAATATACAAAGGATTCTCAACTTTATCATTAACTTTTAGAAAAATGTTTGAAATATCAATCCCTAGTTTTTCTTCTTCAGCATTAAATAGACAATCTTTTGTTTTTAAATCATCATCTAAAAAATAGCATCTTCATTAACATAGTAATATTTTTGTATAGAAGAAAATGGTGATAAATGCTAAGATGTAGCTCACTCACCAAAATCTAGCATTTATTAGAATACAAACCCACCCTTAGGAAAAATATGATTAGTACATCCAAAAGGAGGAAGGATGCCAATGCAAGATCTATGATCAGGGGAGATTTAGATTCCTTAAGGGGATGAATGTGAATCTGATAGATATAGTATGAAGGATAGAATATTGATCTAATCTAATAAAGAGAGTGTAGAGGACAAGAAGGAAGAATAAGTGAGCCTAGAAATGAGATGGAGAAGATGGTACATTAAATCTGAATTTGATTGTTATTGGATTCTCAAAATCAGCTGTAACTATAGATCTGGCAAGAAGGGACCTATATCTTTCTGCACATGAAATCTTATTGAAAAAGAGCAGGGAAAAGAATTTTTTTTTGGAAAAAGTCAACTTTTGGAGAACAATTTGACTAGTCAACTTGTTCCTAACAAAATCTTATAAAATTGTTCTGGGTTTTGCAACAGTACCTATTCCACCTAGATCCAAAATTGTAGCTCTGTAACGTGTTCCTGCACATAAATAAATGGGGAAGAAGCTCAAATAAATAGGTTTTCCTTAGTCAAACCCTTGTTTAGGAATCAACCTTGAAATTAAATAAAGTAAAGGAAAAGTGTGTTTTCATGTAGCAGAGGCTAGATCTAGCTAATGAAGTATATCATACCTTGTAGATGTAATTACCTCTTTAAATGTGATCAAGTATGTTGATGCAATAGCTTTGACTAAACACAAAAACCCAAAATGAAATCATGCAAGAAAATACCTCATGAAATAGATGTTGTAATCCACTACAATGCTTGACTAGAGAAGAGAGAGAAGGATGTAGTTTGATGGATGAATGTGGATCTCCATCCTTGATAGAAAACTCCTTTACTTGACCTCTAATAGGGGAAAGAAGATAGATCTAGAGAAGAAAACACCTTGATTACATGAAGATTAAGATATGGATGCTTGATGTCTCTTGGAAGAATGGAGACTTGGAGATCTTGAATTGGATGCTTGCCTTCAAATCTTGAATCTAAATCCTCAATTGCATAACTTGATTTCTTGAATACTTGAATTTGGTAGTATTCTTATGTTATATGAAAAATGAGGAGATAGGAGGTATTTTTATAGTGAATTCAATATTCAAATTTGATCCAGGATGACCATAATTGAAAACCTTGGAAGAAGACCCCCACATCAGGCTACAAGCAAAATTTGAGCCAAAAAGCCCAAGGACAAGTTGGCCAGTCAAATTGTTCATGGAAAAATGGGCTCAAATTTCAAGGGGATGTTAGGGAAGGTGAAAAGGAGATAGGATAGAAAATACATGTTGTTGTTGGGTCAGAGAAGATCCTGAAAAAGAAAAATAAATGAATAGGTCCTAGGTGAGGAAATGAATTATGGGATTGGATGGAAAAAGGGAAATGAAGCCTAGAAGAAATATCCAACCTCATGTTCAAGAAAGATTGAAGGAGGAGTAGGATCCATATTTAAATTAAGTATGCATTTAAGTGCAATATAAGGTCCTACCAAAGAAAACACACTAAAGTAGGCAAAAAATGGTCCCAAAATGAGCACAAGTTAGGTGATTACTTTTTAGAATTATACATTTAGCCCCCAATTTAGTGGGAGTATGAGACAAGATCATGCTCATGGTAAAGGAAGAGAAGAACAAGAATTATGAGAGAGAGATGATCAAGAGTGAATTGCAAAAGAGATAAAACTTCACTAATTTCAAGGACCTAAGTCCCCAAATAGAGGATCTCAACTCAACATCCATGCACAAGGGAATGAAAAAAAATCAAAACAAAGACAAAAAGACACCAAAAAAAAAGGGTTAGTACTAAAAACATGGCTCCAAATCAATTGGTGAAAGATACCTCGATCAGAAAAGTCCCACCCACTAATATCATATTGGGAAAGCTATTGCAAGATCATAAATGATAACATAGAAAGAGAAAGGGAATCACCAAAGATGATACAAAATCTATGATCTAATCCACTAGCATATCCATGAGAGCATGGAAAGAAGAGAAACACCATGAATCTGATAGGCAAGCAAGTTGCATTATGCTATGTGATCCATAGGAGGAGGAGAGAAAAAGGGAGACAAGTAGAAAGGCTGGCAAGTTGTGTTATGCTAGTTCCTCTCATCTCAAAGAGAGGGAGAAAGGAGAATTGATAGTCTTGAAAGATATGTTATGCTATTCAAATTTACCTTGGAAAATTTGCACACGCGACTTTAAAATATTTTGCATATAGGGGGAATCTTAAAATTTTTTTTGCACACATGAGCATCTAAAAAAAGTTTTGCACACAGGTGTGGCTTAAAAATGTTTTGTGCACATGGGTGGCTTGAAAATATTTTTACACATAGGGGCATCTTAGGGATCAATCTTATGGAGAGAATTTTCTCTATGTGGATCCATAAAAAGTGATTAGACCTAAAGAAAGCATTGGCTCCTTAGGGATCAATAAACAAAAAAATGTATATACTAGACAAGGGAGGTCATATGTATGCCCCCTCCTTATGCTGGAAACATAGGGGACATCACGAGGAAAGAGAATAAGGATATCTACTTCCAAAAACAAGGAGATATCCTTAAACAAACAATGTATACCATAAACTTAGTAAAGAGGGATGAGTCTTGTGAGCTAAGAAAATAGATAATCGTGAAAGGAAATTCTACCTATGGGAAGAGACCCTAGAAAGGAAGAGATCTTGGCTGCAAGACATCTACCTTCAAGAGGAGCTCTTGAGAAAAGATAACATCTTCAATAGAAAGAGGGAAAGAGAAAAATAACGCACCCTTTTAGCCCCCTATTTCTTGGTGAAAAAGGGATTCTTGATGAAGAATAACATACTTTGAAACACAAAGGAAAATTTTCTTATGATGAATATAGTTTTACAAATAAAGAAGAGGTTGTGATCAAGGGTACACACCTCTTGCAAAAGAGAGAATCCAGAATCAAAATGGACAATTATTTATAGGAAATGAATGTAACATGATAAACAAATGCCACTATACTAAGGAAAATAGATCCTTAGGAGAGAGAGAGAGAGATAGAGAGAGAGAGAGAGAGAGAGAGAGAGAGAGAGAGAGAGATGAAATTTTTGATGCATCCCTAATGATAGTTGCTTTACAATAGATGTACCATTCAAAGGAAAATAAGTTGCAAACTAGAGAAAAGTTCTAATGTAAAACAAATGTATTTACACTAGAAACGATATCAAATTATAAAATAAGCCAGTCATCATGGAGAGAGATGAATGATATAAATGAAATGGAAGATTATTTTGTGATAGACATGCCCTTTGGGGCATGAAAAATATGGTTAAGAAAATATGTAAGTATCTTGCGTGAAACAAAGTATCTCATACTAAAAAGGATGTACTATCATGAAATAATACAAATCCATGAAGAGATGAGGCAGCGAAGGGGAAACAAGGATGCCACATTATGTCAACTTAGTGATCAATTCAATTATACAAGACATGAATTTCCAAGAAAGGAAGAAATTGTAAGGAGGATATCAATCCCATTAGAGAGAAAGACCCTAAACAATAATTCCATACATGGGAGGATATCCTTGTATAAAAGAGATGATCAGCAAAGAGATAATGCATCCTTTGAAAGAAGAAATAAATGTGAGATAATGATTCCTTACCCCCAAGTTATGGGAACAAGAAGGACATTCCTATTATGATTCCCTTAGTGCACATTACGCAAAGAGCCTTGCATAATAGAGAGCATCATAATAGGAAAAAAAGATATGCTAAGGTATTTATTTGATATCAAAGAAATTTAAAAGATCTGATCTTAAATAAACAAGACAGCTATGAACCAAATCTTGAACAAATTGTCTAAACTCAACATAATTGGCAAAAAAATGTTTGTTACTATGATGAAAGAAACACAAAAAATTACCATTAATAAATATTGTGTTCTTTGGAAAATGTCTATAAGGGAATCAGATTCTAGAATCATATTTAATCCTCTAATATATTCTTTTGGATAACACTAAGTGGTCATCAAAATGTTGACGAATAGTATGATTTGGTAAAATAATGTCAAGGGGAGGTTTTGGTCGACATGAGGAAGGTAAAGGCTTATTGCGAGCAGTAAAACCTAAACCCCATGTAGTATTTTTTGAAGGAGGATCAATAAAGACCTTAATGCCTAGTTCATTAATACCAAGTCCTAGGCCACTATATCCTTTTTGAGTAGTGATGTAAAATCTCATATTGTAAGTAGATTTTAGTGTAGAAGGTGAAGGAGATTTATCTTGAGGTTTATAAGAGTGTGTTGTATAAGGAGGAATAGAAAAAGAAATATTCTTTTTAGGGAGATCCCTATCACTATTCGTGTAATATTTTTATAGGTGGGGAAGAAAAATAAGGATTATTATGATCTTCATGACTACTTAATGTTACTTTTGGAGAGTATTCATCAAGAAAATACTTAACATTAGGATCATACATAATGATTTAATAAAAACAAGTTCTTTTAAAATAATCCATAGAAGTACACAGAATCAATTCTCTAAGATTATCCATTAGAGTGGGTTGAAGAAGAGGAGATCTAGGTCTCACTAAAATGAGATCATTAGGAGCTAGATCTCTATTGTTGTGATTATTAGTGTTGGAAATAATGGAAGGGTGTGTACTGAGAGGGGAGGGGTGAATCAGTACCCTTAAAACATTTATCAATCATCCTTTAGTAATATTTACTTGTATTACTGACCATATTGCTTTTATACCTTATACATGTAATATAGAAATAGAAATGTAACTTGAATGTAAACATTCATTAAATTTATTGACACGTTACACAATAATTGGTAACACAGAAAACCCGTGTTAGAAGGTAAAAACTATGGTGGGGATGAAACCCACAAAGCTTCACTATCTGCAGAAAGGAAGGTGCTAGTTAAGGCTACAAGCATGATCACTTCTGATGATCTTACCATGTTAGGAATAACATGTTTAGACTTATTAAGTATACTATGTTAAGAGATTTTAACAACACTGTTAAGTGTGCACTCGGTTAAGAGATTTACATAAAGACTGTTAAGTCCACCTTCTTAAAGGATTTCTTCTATTTGCTACAATTGTTAGAGAGTAGTGAAAAATACTTGTTGACGTAATAGTATGCAATCTTGAATTGCTGAATATAGATACTTTAAGTTCACAAGATATATGTATCACCTATAGTGATTGATTAATGCCTCTATTCTATTCGGTAGCCTTGAATCTTGTTCTTCATAACTGAATTCATCTGATGAAAAATTTCATCACTAGAGGAAACTAACAGATTTGGACAATCCTGATAATTATTTAAAGATCATTGAAAATGGAGATTTATGTGTTTGTGTAAGGGGATTTCAGATACCAATGTACTATAGTGCCCCAAAGAAGTGAGCTACGAGAGTTACAAAGGAAGAGTTTACGAAGATCGTTGAGTCTATAGCAGCTAATGCAAGGGACAAAGCCTATAAAGTTTCCTCTGAAATAAGATCCTAATTCCCATATGAACAACTTCTTGAGGCCATGGAAATTGTGTTTCCTCAATATTGGCACTTAAAATCTAAGGAAGATTATCATAATAGGTCGTTGACTTTGATAACGGAATTTTGCAAATCTGTAGAATTCAATGGAGTGACTATCAATGGATTTTTTTATGAAGGTCTTCTCAGAAAAAAATTAGGCACTTTTGCAAGAACTAAGAAGCATCAATATCAATTAATGCATAACCCACATGTAGAGGGCTCGACATCAAGGCTTTGGACAGAACAAAAACAAAGCACAATGTTGCGTAATGAAATTTCAGAGTTCTTCAAGCTTTCTGATCTATGTCAAACCATGATATTGGGTTCGGTGGAGGATGAGAGAGTTTTCAATTCTTTGGGATTTCTAAAATCAAAGCTAAGAAAAAAAATAGACAAGAATTTGGAATCATTCTTGAGGGTCTACACATATAGATATGATGTCAATACTTTTCCTTATCAAAAAACAATGGAAATCTAGAAGAAAAGATGCAAAAGAAGAGGGTTGGGCAACACCATTAACCAATCTCTGACTCTAAGTGGGACAACTACAGGTGGCGATGGGAGTGGGTTTCATAGAAGTGGAGGTTAGAGTGAAGAAGACACAAATGAAAATGAAGAGAACAATAAAGGAACTGGAATACCAGAATTAGATGATGATGATGACGTAGACATGAATTGGCAAATTTAGAAAATTTCTGCTAAATTAGCAGTAGAAATCAATAGGTATTTTTGAACTTATTAACTACTATATCCTATCATTCAATGTTCATTTTAGAAAAGCAAGAATGTATTATGTTTCATCATTAAAATTTGAGAATAAAGAGTATCATTACTATAGTTTGTATCGCAACATCAATGATCATTCATATTTGAATTTGAAATTGCTGAATGAAATTTTATATTCCAAATTTCCAATAACATATTACAGAGCAAATCAACTAAGAATAACTGAATAAAATAGAGTAACTCAACATACATTAAATTGGAAAACATGAAAATTAGATAGAGCACAAATTGTTTTGTATTCATTTTCAATACATTATAATTTACCGTAGTTCAAAATTTAGAGCAGTCTTTGTAGGCCAGTCCAAACATCCTCTGATGGCAGAACAGTTTGGTTCATAGTATAGTCACACTACTGCAACTTCGTTTGTAATTCATATTTGGAAGTGTGACTTGACATCACTGTTGCTTCTAAAACTCCATTCAAAGTTCTCACTGGTTTGATGAAATCCATGATTGCATTAGGAGATAAGTCTGTAGGAAGAAAGCGTAAATCAATATTTATTTTATCCTGCAACCTTATTTTGTAAATTTATCTTCCAATGAACTTATTTACATCAAATCCCTTAGGAAAACCAAGACTTTCCAAATTTTCTTTCCTTTGTTCCATCTTTAAGATCTTATTCTTATCTTTGTCATCCATTTCCTATGCTTCCCGTAGCTTCTCACATTTTTGAATGATACTTGATACCTTTACATCAACATCAAGGTAGGTGCTAACTCCCTTGTTTGATAGATAACTATCACTTGCACTGTAGAGTTGTTTCATAATATCTTTTACTTTCTTTTCTTTCTTGACATCATCCATGTTCTATTCAATGTTCTTATGAAGCTTCACATAACATACTCTCATACTTTGAAGCACTTCAAACCACTCAAACAAGCTATCAGACATCCCCAATATTTGGCCCCAAATGTGTTCTTTAGTAATCTTCACTAAATTATTACTAGTATTTGTTAAATTTTGAATTGTATTATTGGCCTTCTTTAGTTCTTCTGCCATTTTTTCATAATTATTTTTCTCTTCCACTGCTTTGTGTTCCCAATGATTGGCTTTGTCCGCCTGAGAGGCCAATTTCTTTTGCATTTCTCGATTGGAGGCAACATTACTCTCCATGGTTTTAAATAAATTTTGTGAAGTGACTCTTTCTTCCTCTATTTTTTTACTGATTTCTGCCAATTTCCCCCTCAGTGCCTTCAACTCTACCTACTCCTATTCCTTCACTGCTGCCTCCACATGTTCCTTCTCTATATTTACTGATGTAGAGGTCGACTTTTTAATCTTTTTCTATAATTCTTTTAAAATGTTCTCTGAAGCTTTCCTCTTTTCTTTTTTATTGACAGTGTCAGCTTGTAACTTTTCTATATCTTTCTCGAGTGCACTATAGAACACTTGGTTTGTAGACTTTGACACATTGATTTTGTCAACATTTTTAACTTTGTAAAAATCCATTTGGAGAGTGCTAACTTGAAATTTAGACGGATCTATCTAACTCTCTGGTGGGTTTCCATCTTTTTTGGGTGGAATAAAAACCATGAACTCCATCATGTCTATGTTTGGGTCATATGTTGGAAAAACCCTGCTGGATGCAGGTTGTTCCTCTACGTCTGCAGTAAGGGCACCAGTCTGCAATGTCTTCTTTATTTCCTTATTCTTGGTTGTTTTTTTCTGCAAATTTATTATAGAAATCTTTGAAACAAAAATCTGGTGCTGCAGAAGGATTTGAATGTCTGAAAGGTGAAGTAGAGCTTGTAATTCCTATTGATCTAACAAATGTTGTTCAAGGATTTAGAGTTTTAGAGGATTTTTCTAAACCTAAAATTGTAAAAAGTTCTTTAGGCTCAAGTGTCATTGATTTGGAAACCTTTTTCTTGTTGACACTATCTTCTTCTATGGGATTCTATGTAGATTCTACTAGCCTCTTTAGAGAGGGAACTTGTTGTACAAGTTGCCCAGTCCCACTGGCACTAGTGCCACTACCAGACCTAGTAGAAATAGATTCCCCAATCCCACCCATGGAAATGGATGTTCTTGTGGGCACAGTAGTTCCTGATGAATCTAATGTGTCCTCTCCAAACCCAAGGCCTACACCAGGTCCATGATCAATTTTTTCTACGATAATTGGAATCTAGAAGCCATCTCCTGTGGGCCCAAATTGCCACCTTTATAACCCATTTTTTCTGAAATGTTTTCCCATTTTCTATATACTTGTTTACGATAGTCACTGACTCCATTGTGATGTGGAGTAAATGCAATTGGTGTATTATCATTTTGATTGATTGGAGAACTGTTGTCGTATGCCATGGTAGGATGCTCCAAATTCCACAATTTTTTAAACTCTATATCCTCATCTATATCATCGAGATCTATAATGGTCTTTGGTTCACAAAGATCCTTTCTCATACTCCAAAAATCTTTCATTTTTGTTGGAGTCCATTTTCTATCCTTACACTCTTCTCCTATTTTCTTTGGTATTTTTATGTTTGATGGATGAGCACCTTTTTTGTAGAAATTGTAGGACATTCTAGGCTGTACAATGCCTTGGTTTATTGATGTCATAATTTGTGTTGACAACTATTGAACTGAAATTTTTTCCTCAGTGAAAACTTTCTCGATCTCTTTTGTAACGTGGTTTTTCAAATTCTCTAGCAATGGTTTACTTTCATGTTGAAATAGGTTTGTAGAGTTCTTATTAGCAACAAGCATTGTTTGAATGACATTGAGTGGATAATACTTCCAGTACCACTCTAAATCAAATTGAAAAATTTATAAATTTTTTTTTGCCACTTTGAATGCCTTTCTCTCAAATTTTAACCCTCCAATTGAGAAAGGCAAGGAAGGGAATATGCTCTTCTTTGACTGTCCATCGAAGAGTCTATCTGTGCTCTCAAGTTTTAGTATGTATTCTACTACAAACACCCTGTCTATCACATGTATTGGATGTTTGTGGGGTTGTAGGTCTGATCCGTAAAACCTTAGCACAGTGTATTCTTCCATTAAGTACCAGTCAACCAATTGAATTGTGCTTCCAAGTTGGATGCAATCCCTAGATGAAGCAGACAATCTGGGCATTGGAGTGCTTGTTATTTTTTTGTACAATGGTGCCAAAAAGAAATCTACAAAATTATTGTAATTCCTTCTATTATCATACATCCTTATCTGAGGTGTCCAGTTATATATTGGAGTACCTATTTGACTCATTGGAGTACCTGTCGCTGTTGTCCCCATCTAAATTTCAAGCTTGTTGCCATTGCTCATTAATATTGCAGCATGCTTGGCTAGGAGAAGATAGCACAAGTAGGTTGTGAATTTAAATGTCTTAGAATTGCCTATTTTAATCAATGCTAATTCTTCTTGCATCGATTGAACCTTGTGTCCAACAAAATTATATCATAATGGTTCATTGACACAATGTATATCCCAAATCAATTGAAGAATGCTGGCATCCAGTTCCCTATTGTTTTCCATTCCCAGCAAAAATGCTAGCGAGGATATAGTATCCTGAACCCATGGCACAAAAATGTTAAAATCATAAGGAGGCTTATGGTTCTCACCCAATGAATCCTTTGCCTCTGTAACTATTAGACACTTTATAAATGAATCTTTTGCATTTGGCACGACTGCCTCATATTTGTCTGCTAGCAATCCGAGGTCAATATGGACATTACAATTTTGTCGGTCAAACCCTAGGTCTAGCAAACTAAGAAATTCTTCCTGGGTTATTGATAAAATTTCTTTCTGATTATTTTTATTCACAATTGCTTTTCTTTCTTCATCATATTTTTTTGCACAAATCAAGACAATTTTTGGCCAAGGAAAAACTTTGGGTAACAACTTGCAACCCAAACCTACATCCCATGAAGCAACTTTATTCGTTTTTGCACCTATCGCTGGATTAAATTTTATAAAGTCAGACTTCTTTGGCCTAGCTACCTTACTGCACAATGTATGTTTAATTTTTATGACTCTCCTTTGACCATCAGAAAGATCATAAACATCGTGATACTCATCAGTGAAACCAGAGATTTATACTAGTTTTCTGCAGTCTATTAAAGTTTTCCCATCTACTTTCCCTTAGCCTTGAGTTTTCACTTTCCCCATTGTTCTTTGAATGAATGAAAAAACACAGAATCATAGATATTTACTAACAAAATCACAGATAATAACTAACTAATTAAGAAAACCCCATGTCCCCAATTTAAGAAAACCCTAACTGTACATGCATTGTGCAAGAATTAACATTTCAAAATCAAGTTAAACATAATTTTTGACATTACAAAATCTGGATGCATCAGGCTAGATTTCTTACCGGAAATTATATTTTGAAATCTGGATAGATAGAAGTTAGAATGACTAAGGTTCTCACAAATTACAATCTCAAAATATTTGGCCACGGTTTAATAGTTCTTTTTAGTTCTGCTGCTACGAGCCTACGAGTCGATAAGTTATTAAAAAGGAAATGGAAAAATCCTTTCGTTAAACTTAAATGTATCAAATTAAATGAATATTACATGTCTCACGTGTCACATTTCCAGATCGATTTTTTAGAAAATATCTTTGAAACCCATAGTACTTCCGAAATACAACTTCAACCATTCATCTCTACTGATCCAACGATTGTTACGATTTTAAAATATTAATAATTTAATAGACACTAATGATTATAATCATTAACTAAATTGAAATTCAATTTGAATTCATGCATTCAAGAATACCTTATCCATGAAATTTTTGTTAGGAATAAGGTGTTTCAACCTTGGATAATTCCTATTCTTATTATTTGTTTTTGTAAAATGTATTTCTTGCAAATAATGTAATTAAGTGTGAGTGTACATGTCTAGTTGGCATATTGATGTGTCACTCCACTTGATGTGTCGACATGTTGAATTGTGTGTAAGGAGATCATGGCTGAAATGGTTATGATGGATTTCTATGACACGTAAGAGCTATTTCTAGAAGATTCAATGATGGGTGAAGACATGCAATGACATGTGGCAACTGATAAAGTTGAGTACTATACACTCTTCCTATTTTCTTAGAGAATGGTAAAACCCTAATGCGGCTATCTTTGGAAGTTGCCCTAAAAAGGAAATTGCATGATATAAGTGGTTTTTAGGGTTGCAGATAGATATAGAATAAGAGTATATTGTTGGTATGATTTGGTGCTACTGGTGTCTTTGAGTTTTGATTGTCTCTTGAAAGAACTTGCATTGCAAGTGTGTTGTAACCATTGTGTTGAAGATAATACATTGTGCAGGTTTTGGAGTGCCGGGGTTTTTTACTGAATGGTTTTCCCAAGGGTAAATCATTGTGTTATTCTCTATTTTATGTATGCATAGTATATGGATGCAATATCATTGTTAAAGTAGTTAATGAATCTGAAATTGTAAGGATTTGAAAGAATTTGCACAATACTTTCCTTTAGAGATTAGTGAAGGAAGTTGTTTCCGCACCTGAGTTTCCTTACAAGTGGTATCAGAGCCTAATCAAATTTTGATCCTAGTTGTTGGGTAGGGTTTTTTGAGCTAATCTCAAGTTGAGTGGGAGTTTTTTGTGCAAAGCATTCTGAATCTTATTTGCAGATTGAGATGGCAAGTTCCTCATATAGTAGAATGGAGGTGGAGAAATTTAATGGCACTAATTTCAAGTTGTGGAGAATCAAGATGGAAGACATACTTGAAGACCATGATCTCTGGGAGGCTACTTCAATTGGTGTGAGACCTGCAGCACTATCTCAAGTGGATTGGGAGATAAAGGATTGGAAGGCTAAGGGTCTCATCAGACTCTGTCCTGCAGATGTCATTCTTCAAAATGTTCTTGATGAGACTACTGCAAATTCTTTGTGGAAATGGCTTGGGTCTGTTTATCAGGCCAAATCTCTGGTGAATAAGTTGTTCCTATGAAATAATTTATATTCTTTAAGAATGGAGGAAGGTGGATCCGTAACCTATCAGCTCAACGCATTCAATTTATTGATTGCATAGTTGGCATCATCTGGTACCAAGATCGAGGAGGAGGATCAATGTATGACCCTGCTTTGTTCCTTGTCAGATTCATGGGACCATCTTGTGATGGCTCTCAGAAGTACTATAGTCACATTCCATATGGATGATGTGGTGTCTTCGCTGCTATCTAAGGAGATGCAAAGAAAGACATTGAATTCGTCTAAGGAAGCCCTTGATGTTCGCGGGAGATCTAACGACAAAGGAATGCAGAATGACAATAAGTCAAAGAAGGGCTGATCCAAATCTCGTGGGAGTTCTAAGACTCCTAGAAAGTCCAAGGCAAAATGTTGGAACTATGATAAATCTAGGCACTTTTGGAGGGACTGCAAAGAATGAAAGAAGAAGAAGAAAGGCTCAGATTCAGCTTCTGAAAAATCTCAAGAAGATGGAGATGCTTTTATTACAGCTTTGGTAGCCCATGCATCTGATGATGTGTGGTTGGTAGACTTGGGTTCTTATTTTCACATGACCTCTCATCGAAACTGGTTCTTAAAATATGAAGATTTTGATGGTGGAAAGGTGTACTTGGGTGATGATTCTCACCTAAAGATAGTTGGACACGGAAGGGTCACTATCAGATTTCCTAATGGATGAGTAAAGGGGATCAACAAAGTTATGCACATTCTGGGTTTGACATGAAACCTATTATCTGTAAGTATGTTGAATGATGTAGGTGTGCAAGTTGTCTTTTCGAAAGATGGATGTAAGATGATGAGAGGTTCTATGGTGCTCGCTAAAGGTACTAGGAGAGGTACTTTGTTTCAGCTTGATGCATGCATTGCTCAGTG
>MU224291.1:127703-140872 GCA_018584345.1 Thuja plicata | reverse complement strand
GTTTGTAATCATTTTACATTGTTGAATATAGAACTTATTTTCTGTCAACATGTTCTTGCATTCTCTGGCCTATCGGCCGCCATAGCTCTTTCTGATTCTGTCTTCTCTCTTCTGTCTTCTTCTTCTGTGTAATGGTCTTGCATGCAGGTGATCTTGGTTGCATTGCGTCTCAGCAATCTCAACACTTTGAAGAGAGGATAATCTCAGAGAATTCTTCTAGCCATCGATAGTCCTCGGTATCCTCTAGGTTGTGCCACTTCCAGAGGAAATCCCTCCCAATCTGTGCCCACTTCCGATGATGTGTGAGCTTCTCAACATCAAGGTTTAGTAGAAATGGTTTCCTGCGCACATTTTCTCCTAGTTGTAGAATCCTCAGAAAATCATTTGCCCAAGGAATACAAAACCCAATTTCTGTAAATACGACAACATTCACATCGTCGCCGAGGTACTCTTCTCTAAAAAATTTCCTCATAAGCATGAGAATTTCCACCTTTTCCCCAGCTAGGTCCAACAGAGATGCCATGAACTGAGATGATATGTTGGTGTTACTCCCTATTTTCATTCTCCATAAATTCACATCCCAGTACCATCCTTATAGCCTCCTTGGTGAAGGCTCCCAACTCTGTAGCAATAGACGCCAGGATTGGGTCTATGACCAGGCCAAAAAAGGCCTTCTGAGCCTCCAAGGAAGTACATCATAAATGAATTAGAGTGTTCATTGAAAATCAAACTGATTAGTATTCTAATTTTTGACAAAAAAAAAGAGAACTGAGCATTCACAGACTATTTTCCCAAATCTTCTTTCACAATCGTAATTTAATGAGTGTTTATCATCTATTTATAAGCCCTGATTGAAATTATTTCCCTTCCCTAAAGATCTAATTAATTCATAAGTAAAATGGTAACTATCCTTCAACAATCTCCAAATCTTTCATATTTAATGCAATAGTGGGTGAAATTAGAAACAACACTTATGATACTACATTTGCTATCTTTGGAATAACGAAGGCTGAACATCATGCAAGTGGACATAACAATTCTTTATTATAAAAAAACTTGAAATGTGTGCCCACTCTGTAGAAATAATATGCAAAGTACGTTAGCTTCGAAATGGCGGTAGGAAATGAAGCTTTACCATTGATGTAAGATCATCAAATGGTCAGAAAACAATGTCCTTAAATGACATTATGTTTTCATTTAAGTCTTAACTTTAAGGCATTAATCTATTGAGGTAAATTGGTAATGAATAGATAATGATGTCACAGTTCACACTTATCTATCATTGAAAATTAAAAGGCTCCATCTAAGCCGCAATTAATTGACATTACTTTAATTGATGTCATATCTACAAATCACCATTAATTAAAATTTCTATCTAATATTACCAGAAACGGCTATGCAGCAGACAAAATATGTCTGATATGACAATTTGATAGGATTTATTAATTAAATTTAAAACTATATGACAATTGTTTATAATTTTTAAAATAATTAATAAATCTTGTCATAACTCACAGACTCATAGTCTCACACATCCATAGGATTACAACATATCAAAGGCCAAAGATGAATTTTGGGCCTATTAATGGTTTTCATAATCTTTACGAAAAACTCTCTACAAAATCATGAAACGTGGTATGATTGATCGTGGACTTATTGGTATGATCAATCATACCACGTGTCATGATTCCACTGAGAGTTTGCCGTAAACATTATGAAGACCAACAATAGGCCTAAAATTCACCTTTGGTTGTTGATATGTTGTAATCCAACGGACGTGTGAGTCTGTGACATCATAGTGGTGGGACCCAATGCAACTTCAACATCAAATCAAAACCATTGGATTAAGAGAGATGAATGGTGGAAGGTGCATTTTGGACGGAATGTGGTGAGATAACTCCTTTACTTAAAAATCTCTCTAGAATCATCACATGTGTCATTATTTGAGAATGAAAACTCAGGAGAATGAAAATTGAATAATTATTCCCAATTATTAAATCGCCATACCAACTACACAACTATTGTATTAAATTGCCAAGTTTATATGTATTTTTTAAAAACATTCGCCATGACAATAAAATTAATAACGCCATGATAAAATAATTTGGTCATAATTTATCCTTAAATAGAAGTCTGAATCGCCAATTAAATTAATAATTTTTCTATTCAAAACATTTATAGTCGCCATATTTTTATAAAAAATGTATAGATTTTTTAAAAATTCACCACAAAATATCCATACTTTGAAACATAATTCGCCATCAATATTAAAAATTTTCCCTCCAAAAAACATGTGATTCGCCATGATTTTATACTTTTCTAGAGGGGGGGTTCCTTAAAGTTATCCCTGTACATGTCTACCTTTTACTCAATATGTATACATTGTTCACCTCTTTGAGTATCATACTATGTACACATTATATTCCCCCTTTTGTGTATGTACACAACAATGATTTCCCTCCTTTTTATACATCATATTTTCCCCCTTTTTGAAAATAATGACAAAGGTGTAATACTTATAGCTTGTCAAAGATGTTTGAATAGGATTTCTTTAAATCTTCCATTAGCTTCTCCCATTTCTCCTTGAGGTTTTCCAGGGTCATGTCTTCTAGTTTTATCCTTGCGTGCATGTCATAGATACTCTAGGTAACAGACATTTTCGGTGTGGCAATTAGTGTTTGTGCAGAAGTCATGTGATCTTGCAATAATTTAGATTCGGTAATAATAGAGCTTGGAGCTTGGTTATCTCATCTCAGATTTTTGATTCTGCCTTTTGGAACTCTAGTCTCAACCGTTTAGATTCTATAATCTTTTCATAATGTAACTTGAATGCATTGTCATTGGTTGTGAGACTATCTGTACTATCTTTAAGATTTGCATCTATCTTAGCAATATTTTCTCTTTTGGTCTCTCTACTTCACTCTTCTCTTCACTCTTAAGTGCTTGGTGGATGAATGAGATTTTTGTCACAGTTTTATAGATGATGCCCTAAGTGGTGAAATAAATGCTTCACCTACTTCTCGATTGTCAAGGATGGAGTCACTCAGTCATCATGCAAAATTATCAGCTCAGTGAGTACACACTGCTCAGGGTAAGTGTCAACTTAATTGACCTTTCAAATGTTCACTAACGATGCTCAGCATGTAGCAGAGACTTGATTTTCATCCATGTGTTTACCGATGATGCTAGGATTACATTGACAACTTGGTTTTTATATGTATACTAACGGTGCTCGATGTTTATTGACTGACGAGATTGGATTCACAAAATCATAACAAGTAATACCATAGTACATCTTCATTCATGCTAAATTGGCATATTATCAATGTATATAGGAACTGATGTAAAATATAGCTTTGTATAGTGTAGTTCCATACTTGTTTTCCTAGGTGGGGGTGGTGATATTACCTAATCCATTCGATGAGGTGTCACCAATTATGTTGCTTGGTCCAAAAATGTCATTGTTTGAAGCTTTCCTCCACATTTGATTTCTCATTCTCCTGATATCTTCAATGGTGTTTACATTTTACAAAAGTGCTTGACTCTGTCACTCGGTCTCTGTAGTCCTTAGATGACTGACCTTATGACAGTGTAAGTATGCCATTCTAGAGTTAGTCCAATTCCTAGACCTTTGTATCCATTTCCTCATGCAGTTTGCAGCTATGTTTCCATATCTACCACATGTTGTGCAACTTACCCATGTGTTATAATCCCAAACATATGAGTTACCGATGCTTCTTGGTTGATAAATATTTTCTTGTTCTTTGGGTTTCCATGCTTGATTTTTCTTTTTCTTGCATTCATTAGATGTGTGCCCATGCATTATGCAAGTAGAATAATATTTTTCCATGTAGGATTCCTTCTTTGGTTGTTTTACCTAAGATATTCATTCATGTGCTTTATGTCTATGCTTGTTACAGTTATAACAATTACCAATGAATGTAGAAGTAGATTTAGGAATACCTTTAGCTTTTCTCCTGCAAACATTTGATGTTTGGCTTGGTTTTCCACAGTAATTGCATGACTGCTTCTTTAGTCTTGGATTTGTGTATACATACTTTTGATCACATTGGTTTGATGATTCTCCATGCTCAGTATACCCTAAAATAGTATTATTGTTGACTCTTCTTTGTCCATTCAGAAAAACATCCATTCTCTTTGTATTGTCTTCAACTTTCTTGATCATATCATTGTGTTGTTGTTGATTCCTTGCTTCATGCTTTAGTTTCTCATTTTCTTCTCTTTGTTCACCAATAGATTCCAATTTCCCATTAAGTTCTATGTTCACTTGGTTGGCCTCATGACTCATAAGAACTATCTGATATGTGATCTCAATGTGATGCTTTGTTAGTCTTTGTATTTCTGATTCTTTCTCTTGTAGCTTTTCAGTGATCTTCCTCCTGTCATCAATAGCTAACGTTCTTTCTTGTTTAGCTTGTCTAGCATTATTCATAACATCAATCATTCTTACCATCTATGTCTCTTGACCTATTTGTAGTATCTTTACTTATTCAGTCAGATGTTGATTGATTTTATTTAGACCTATAATGCTTCCTTCTAATGTGTCAGATGTATTACTAGATGTAGATCATGATGACTCAAATAAATAAGGTATATCTTCTGCATGATAGTATGTTTCATTTTAGCGAGACTCAATTACTTTTCTTTCATCTAGTAGCTCTCTCATCTTGATTTTGTTTGCTTTGTATTTCTTATATAATATTTGTATCTCCAACCTATGATTCTCTATATTCTTGTCAAGCTTATACCTTTCTATTGTATGATCTTTTCTCTCAAGTGATCAAAATTTTCCAAATAAGAGATCTAGCTCTGATACCATTTATTGGAAATAATGGAAGGGTGTGTAATAAGAGGGGAGGGGTGAATCAATACCCTTAAATTTTTTATTAATGATCCTTTACTAATCTTTACTTGCATTACCGACCATATTGCTTTTATACCATATGCATGTAATATCAAAACAAAAATGTAACTTGCATTTAAACATTCATGAAATTCATTGACACATGAAACAAGAATTGGTAACGCAGAAAACCACTCTTAGAAGGTAAAAACTGTGGTGGGGATGAAACCCACAAAGCTTCACTATCTGCAGAAAGGAAGGTTCCGGTTAAGGCTACAAGTGTGATCACTTCTGATGATCTTACCTTGTTAGGAGAAACATGTTTAGACTTGTTAAGTCTACGTTGTTAAGAGATTTTCACAATACTGTTAAGTGTGCACTCGGTTAAGAGATTTTAACAATACTGTTAAGTGTGCACTCAGTTAAGAGATTTACATAAAGACTGTTAAGTCCACCTTCTTAAAGAATTTCTTTTATTTTCTACAATTGTTAGAGAGTAGTCAAAAATACTTCTGACCTGATAGTTTGCAATCTTGAATTGCTGAACACAGATCCTTTAAGTTCACAAGATATATGTATCACCTATAGTGATTGATTAATACCTATGTTTTTCTCGGTAGCCTTGAATCTTGTTCTTCATAACTGAATTCATCTTTTTGTGTCCTTCTGCATTAAACTCTCTGTTTGATCCATAGATGTCTATTGTAGCTACAATCATCATCTTCTAATTGATTAATACATCTATTTATAGAATGTATTGACCTAGTTTAGGTTTCAAATTTAAAAATAAAAAATCTACGATCAAATGTTTACAACTTGACCTTTATGAAGGATTTGAATGCACCTAGAAATGGAATACAAAAATTGAACCTTTAAACCTAAATTTTTGACTATTGGAGTCTTAGAATGAGTTGTAATCAGAGATCTGAGATTTGAAGGTTGTGAACCGACTCTGTGCAAAATTTGAATAAAAAATGGCATGGATAGGGAAAAAATCAATTTGTACCTAGTGATAGGGTGAAAATCATTCTATTCTCAACACTTTCAGATGAAACTTTCACAGAATCTATAACTCTTCTTGTACTACCTAGATCTGAAATCATAGCTTCATAAAATATTCCCGCACATACAAAAATGGGAAGAAAGTTTGGGAAAATGATTTTTCCTTGGTCAAACCCCTATTAAGTAATCAACCTTGAAATTTAATTGAAATTGTATAATGAAAGATGAAAAAGAAGTTAGATATTAAACATAAATCACCTTATACCTTGATGATGCAATGCTTCTTTGGATGTGATTACAAGTGTTAATGTAATAGTGTTTAAAAGGAAATCATGAAATAAATTCCTTGAATGATGGATATTTCATTTTTCCAACAATTCTTGAAGAAAGAGAAGGAATCATGCTTGGAAGGATTGAAAACTTGGATGCCTAATCGTAGGAGAGGTCTTGAACTCCAATTTTCTCGCTTGATCATGAATGATTGAAAAATTGAGGGTGAATGGTTTCATATGATAATGAATTATGGATTAAAAAATGAGGCAAGAAGAAGTCCTTTTATACTTTACCTCCTCATTTCAAGATTCAAATTTGACCGAGGTTGACCACAGATGAAGAAACACCGCTAACACCCTGATATCAGGCCCTGGGTCAAATTTGGCTCAAAATTAAAGGGGACATGTCTCTAATAGAAACCTTTACCTTTAAAATGAGCCAAAATTATAATTATGGGCCCCAGAAAATAATCTGGTGTCATTTTTTCAAGTTAAGCTCAATCCAAGTTTGAGAGAGGATGTAAAGGCAATAAATAGTATGATAGGTCCTAGGAGATGAAGTGAATTATTTTACTGGAGGAAAAATAGAGTAGCACACTTAGAAATAATGGCCAACCTTGAGTTTTGAATAAATTAAATCAATATAGAGATTATAATGTTAATTTGATGGTCCAATAAGTGTTAGGAGAACATGAAGTCAATGTGGGAACTGCTACAATACTAAAATGGGGCTAAAATGAGCACCTAATTAAGCATTCTTACTTTTTAGGACTATAAATTTAGCACCCACTTTAGCAGGAGTATGATTCCACGTCATGCTAATGATAAAGTAGAGGAAAAAGAGAGAAAGATGAGAATCATGGGTAAACTACAAGGAGATAAGATATCTCTAGGTTTAAGGACATAAGCCCCCAAACCAAGGATCTTAACTTGTACTTCCATATGCAAGGACACATAAAACAAAAGCAAAATCCTAAAGCTTACTAAGATTCCAAGTCAACTAATTGAAGATACCTCTCTAAGGAAAATGTCTCAACTATTAGTATCATGCTTAGAAAGCTATTGCAAAAGCACAAGTGATCACCTAAAAAGAGAAAGAGCACACATAAAGATAAGATAAGACAAGACTCTATAATGTAATCAAATAACAAAGTGTGTTATGTAATGGAATCATGGAGGAGAGAATAAGACAATCATGGATGACACATGTTTGGTCTTTATGTTGCACTAGGTGATCCAAGAGAGAGAGAAAAAAGAGAGAGAAGGGGGAAATGGTATAGAAAATTGTGTTATTCTAGTTCCACCCATCAAAGAGAGTGCAAAGAGGGATTTTATGGTCTAGTGCATGATATTCAACTCATGAAAAATTATGTAAATGAGAGGTTGAATGGTCTAGAAAAATGTCGTATGCTAGTCAACCCATGAAAAGGATAGGTAAAATGGTCTAGGATTGTGTTATTCTAGTAAACAAATCTTGATAATGTATGCAAAGGAGAGGTCAAATTGGATAGAAAGTTGTGTTATGCTAGTTCAACCAATCCTAAGGATAGCCCAAGGAAAGCATTGTATCCATGGAAATATATAAAGGAGAGTGATCTGGACCTACCAAGTTGTATTATGCTAGTGTACTCTACTTGGAATTCTTAAAGTAAACAAAATATTTGTAATAAGGAGGTCATGTATGCCCCCCTTAAGAGGGAAAAAATCACTATTTTAACATCTTAAGGAAAAGAGAAACAAGGATAAAGCATCGTAAACATAATGGAGGTATCGCATATAAGAAACACCTAGTCCAAGTCAAAGAGGTCATAGCTCTTGTGAGGTTAAGGGAAGAATTCAAAGAAATACCATGCAAGAAGAGTAAAAGGGATCTTTTTTGAAGGATGTTGAAAAAATATCTCAAATAAGAAGGGAAGAATTGACACCTTCCCCAATGCTAGGCAAAGGGATTATTAAGAAAGGATGACATGATTTTAGCCGACAAGGTAATGGATGTATTTACCATGGAAATCAATTGTTAACAATGAAAATGTTAAGATCAAGGATGCATATCTCTTATGTATAAGAGAATCTGTAATGTAAACCAATATTTATATTTAAGATTGGATATCACATAATACACAAATGTCACTTCAACAAGGGAAAATTTGATCCTTAAGAGAAGGATGAGAGAGTTTTATATACTACACTTTCGCCTAAGTGTGGTGAAAAGGATGAGGAGAAAGAGGACCTATTATGTTACTCACAAAGTATGAGTGCACTATGCATGACATTGAGCCCTCAAAGAATAGGCTAACAGTGTCACATAGTGTGGAGAAACATAATAGGAACTTAAATATTAATTAAAGAAATCAGGATTGAAAAATAACTCATTAGGACATGTTATGTGAATAATATCATTATCAATGAGTTTTTAAATTGTTTAATACAAGGCTTAACATTCATTAGTAGAGTGATAATGATAACTATGATACATGCAAAAAAGGAGATTCCCAAGATTTTGACTATGCTTCATTTTTCATTTAGGTAGAGTAATCAACTTAGCACAAATAAGGTTAGGAAATACGATTTCTTGATTAAAGGTAGACATAGACAAAAATTTAGATGATAAAGGAGATGATATTGAAAAAGGAGGAGATTCAAAACCAAATGATTCAATAGGTTTTTTACTAATGCTAGTGCTTTGTCTCGCACATCCTAAACCATATTTGAGATTGTGAGTTGAATTGTGCTTGAGAATTAGGTTGAACAAATGACACACTAGGTCCTTTGAAGGGTCTTGTGTTAAAATTAGAAAGTTTTGTTAGAGTAGTCTTAGTATAGCTAATAATTAAATTATTTAATTATTAGTCTATTTACTCTATGCTTAAGTTATACTTAGGAAACTTATAATTCTTTAGGGTTTCCCTTTTAGGGTTTCGTGATTCCTTTTATAAGGATTCACTTCTTTGTATTTTAATAAGGAGATTATTGTATTCAGTATTGTTGTTAATAGAAGCTTTATTCTTTTCAACATGGATTTCATGTCTCTAGCTTTTTGGCCTCCATAGCCATTCTTCTGTCTGCTTCTTGCTTCTTCATGTGATAATCTTGCATGCAGGTGTTCTTGGGTGGATTTGTTTTCATCAAATCTAACATGGTATCAGAGCTTGCTTGCTGCTCGTTGTTCATGTTTTGTTGAAGCACACCAGACACAGAGGGTTTCAGAGGTTTTTCTGGTTTTTTTTATTGGTTCTGGGGGGTATTTGTTTTTTGGGGCACTTTGGACCAAAACTGACCTCACGATTGCGTCCAGAAGGCCCAAAAACCCCATAATCCATATAAGGCATGTCTGATTTGGACATCGGAGCCTCGGGGAGAAATTTCTTGGCCTTCTAGGGCCGTACATGCACAAAAAACGAGGCAAGACTAATTTTTTTTAAAAAAAAAATTAAAAAAAAATGCTTTTTAATAGCGCAGCCAATGCAAATTTTGGGGCGCCGCCGCCGCACCGCCTCCACCGTCTGCGGGCCCTCCGGCAGTGGCCCCCGCCGGCCCGGGCTCCGCCCTCCTCCAACCTCCACCACCCCTGCGGCCCGCTTCCCGGCCACCGCCACCCTGCAGCCCACTCCACGGCCCAACCGCTCTGCTGCCCTGTGGCCCCCTCCTCCCCTGCGGCCCCCGCCGCCTAGGCTGCGCCGCTCCGCCCGGCGCCCACGGCCCGCACCGCCCCGCCGCTCCCCTGCGCCGCTCCGCCAGTGGCGGCTTTGTTTTCAGCCCCCTCAGGATTATTTTCTTAGGTGGTGGTCATATGCATGACTAGGGGCCCCTGTTTAGCCCCCTGCACGCGCCATGTGCCCAGGGGCGCTATTTTTTTTAGCCCTAGGGGCTTATTTCTTGGTTTTTGAGGCCTTTCTGACCCCCCGGGACTGTTTTCGCTCTATCTTGAGCATCCGAGGGTCTTTTTCTGACTTCCATATACCGTCGGAAAGCTCTTTCTGAGAAATTTCTAATGATGGAGGTTAGGGTTTTTGGTTCTACTATTTTGATAGCATTTTTAGCTGTCAAACTCTGATATTTGTTTTTGCCTTCCGAGAGTCATATCTGGCTTATCCGGACTCCATTTTTGGAAAACCAGATATCATCGAAAAGCTGGTTCAGTGATCTATTCAGTTGCAAGGGTATTTTTTCTAGATTCTGCTCTAAGTTTTCTCTCCTCTGAGTTTGGCATTTTATGCACTCTGGTGGATTGCTTAGGTCTACAGGTCTTGGGATCTCTTCTTCTAATATTCTAGCTCACTCTTCTTTCTGACTTCTGAGCTTGTATGCTTCTTTTGATGCATCTTTATTCTATAAACACACTGAGATAAAGTGCCTACTTCTATATTTCTGGGATCTTGTACACCTTGTATGGTTGTTGTACTCACACTCTGTTATAAAGTGCCATGGGGGGTTATGATGCTTATGCCGTTTTAGGTGCATCCACCTTTTTCAAGTGAGAATACCTTCCACGACATTAGCCCATGCTATGTGTCAGTGACACCGCCCTTTATCCTGTGTGTGTACTTCTTTTGCACTGTTGGTGTCCCTGGTTCTTCTTTCTGCAGATGTTTCTGGCATTGCATTTCAGTGTTCCTGTCACCTCTCCCAGTTCAGCATTATGGGGGGGTTCACCTGTTGGTTCTATTGCTTCCTGGTTTGATTGATCAGCTCTTCAGACATTGTCTTCTCTACCTGGTCATGCACTTCAGTGGGGGTTCCAGCAGTCTCTTCTGACAGAGTTTTCAGCTACATGCTTCGGAGATGCTTCTTGCTCTTTCTTGTTCCTCTCTCTAGGAATTTCCCTAGATTGAAGGCTTAGTTTCTTTCATCTAGTTTATTTCTTGTACTTGGGTACCTGATCAGGCCTTGTTGCCGGGACCCATCTTTCCTGCTTTCTGCAGTAGTCTTTAGCTGTTTTGCTTCTCCCTAAGTTACACTTAAGGGGGTGTTAGAGTAGTCTTAGTATAGCTAATAATTAAATTATTTAATTATTAGTCTATTTGCTCTATGCTTAAGTTATACTTAGGCAGCTTATAATTCTTTAGGGTAATTCTTTAGGGTTTTCCTTTTAGGGTTTCGTGATTCTTTTTATAAGGATTCACTTCTTTGTATTTCATTAAGGAGATTATTGTATTGAGTATTGTTGTTAATAGAAGCTTTATTCTTTTCAACATGGATTTCATGTCTCTGGCTTTTTGGCCTCCATAGCCATTCTTTTGTCTGCTTCTTGCTTCTTCATGTGACAGTCTTGCATGGAGGTGTTCTTGGGTGGATTTGTTTTCCTCAAATCTAACAAGTTTGTATTCACTTGCAAAATATGATACAAATTATAGTGATACCCAATCATCATCTAAAATGGAACTTGTAGAAGAAGAAGTCATGTTTTTCTTAAATGGTCTAGGAATAGAAAGAAGAGCCATATTTAGTTTGTAAGAAACTTTGGATCTTAAAATCAATAATAAGGGTATACATGGTGTTGTTATAGATGAACTTCACTTTGCGATGGAGCATTGAAGGAACAACATGTATAGCATGTAGCCATGGCCATCATAAGATATGATTAGAATTGAGAGTATCAGACATGACATGAATAGGTGTGGGCAAAATAAAAGGAACCTACCTTAATAGGCAAAGTGATAGTACTGAGAGTTTGTTAAGAAACATTATCAAAGCCAAGGATAGGAGTAGAATCAGGTTTGATTGATGAAATATACACATATATCTTTTATAACAAATCAATTCTACAAATATTAAGTCCTGATTCATTATCAATTAAACTTCTATGATAAGGCTACCATTGATAAGGGCAAGAACCATGAGACAATCATGTTGATCTTTAATTTATTTAGGAGGAAACATTTTAAGAAAACAAAATGTGAGCTTTGTTATTAGTCCCATTCATCCATTCCAACATGGAAGTTATGTTTTCTATACTAGGAGGTGGGATAGTCATGTTTCTTAAGGTGTATTGTAAAGCTTCATAATAAGTAGGTGAAGTTTGAACAATCTCCCAAAGGCACATCTTGGTAGGATTAGCATGAAGTTGTTCTACTAAATCATACTCCTTTCCAAGGTTTTGAGGGAGATGGGGTTTAGAAGGAAGCATGGGTTGGGAAGGAGGAAGAGAATTAGAAATAACTAAACTTGTAGGTTATCTATTTTTTCTTGTGTTATAAGTGTGAGAAACCGTACAATAGTTAGGTTGTTGAGCACCTTTTACCACAATTATTGGTTTATTTTGAGGTTGACGGGTATCTTGACGAAGATGGAAAACCACCTTAGGATTTTCACTACCCAAAACATTGACAACATTGACTTGATCAATCTCTTGATTTTTCATGTGTTCATCTCTAGAATGTATAGAATTAAGGAAAGTAGTCATGATATTATCCTCTTCTTTGAAGGTGTCTTCATGAGTAAGACAACCTTTAGAATTGAGTTTAGAGATTTCCATCAATGCTTCATCACTAAGAGGGATGTCAAATGAAGGTAAGATGATATTAATAAAGGTATTTATAATGTCCCCCTCTTGCTTAAAAGTGTCCTCATAAATGGGGTACATCTTGGGAGAAGGTGTTAGGGATTTTTCGTGTATGAATCACAATGCTTGAAATGTCTATGTTAACCTTGAATCTTTACTCCTGATTCAGAGACAAGAAAAGCCTAATTGCTAAGGAATTGATAAGGTCCTTCTTCGTTTTTGAGTTCCACAACTACTCAGGCAGGTTTTACCTTTAATGATGGCTGTCAACATAGTACTTAGAAGTGGACACTGATTTGTCATGTATTATCTATTGAACCAACTAATAAAATACCTTGTAAATGACCAAGCATAATCATATACAAGATTTAACCATACAAATCATAATCTTAAATATGACAGAAAACTAGTGAGACAAGGATATCAATCCTTCTTCCTTTTCTTGATAGGAGGGACAACCTAAATGATTCTCTCTTCAAGGAATCAATAACATGGACTATGTCCTGCTGACAGAGGTCCTTTAAACAAG
>MU224291.1:84865-127603 GCA_018584345.1 Thuja plicata | reverse complement strand
CAAAGGGTTTCAAAATGCATCGTTTAACATTATGCCTTAGGGTTTTTTCAGGGTTTATCAGGATTTTGACAAGGAATAAGCATGAAAACCTGAAAATTTTTAGAGAACAAGGCAAGGAACAGGGCAAAACAGCAAAAACATGAAACACAACCAACAGAAGGATCACCATCAAATATGAATGTGCCATCTCTAGAGGGAGTATAATAAATTTCAACAATTATATCACCTTCTTTTTAAATTGGTGTTTCATGAGGAAGAGAATAATCAATGTCATTGTCCAAGGGTTCATCCCAAATAGGATAATCATAAACAATACACACATCTTTATGAATAAAGAACACTTCAGGAGAGGAATAATTATGACTCACTAAATATTTATCCCTTAAGGGGGAGGGATGGGAAGGAAAGTAGGGCAAAATATCCTTCTCTTGCACCAAAATATATTCATGAGGGAGATACATTTTAGGAGAAGGATCAACATCATATTTCAAGATATCATCCTTAGGAGGGATATTATTTGAGGAAATGTTAATAAGCTCTTCTTGTGCTAAAATGTTCTCATGGGTGGGATTGGTTTTGGGAGGGGAGATATTGTGATTACAGATTAAATTAAGAACTGAACTATAATCATATGCATGAAAGGAAACATCTTGAAAATCTTGAAAGAAACTTGAAATGGGACTAGTAGATGATAATAACAAATATGTTCATAAAATGAAAGTGCAAATTTATATAATAATGCATGAAGTTAAATTTTTTTTTTTGTATTTTTTTTTTGTTTTGCAACATGTAAACATGAAAATAAAATTTAAGAGTGCAAGGATGATCTAACCACCAAAATCAAAAGGAGGAAATGTCATAAGTTGGGTTCACCAAAATTTATAATATAAAATGGCGATCGTGTAAAAGAGACATGTTCCCCAATTCATAAGATACATTAGAATGCCAAACCACCTCAAGAGAAGTATGATCAACACCACTTAAGGGATGCCAATGCAATACCTATGCTTCAAGGGTTTAGATACCTTTTTATTTAGAATTGAAAGGAGAATAATGATATTGATATGCAAAAGACTAAATAAGCACATATTTGACTTAATCTAATTGATAAAATTGATATGAAAGAGGATGGAGAAGGATTTGAATGCACATGGAAATGGAATAGAAAAGGTGAACGTTAAGACCTAAATTTATGACTATCAAATTCCTAGAATGAGTTGTAATCACATAATTGACTCAGTCAAAAATGGCAGGGACAGGGTAAATCTCAATTTTTACTTGAGGATATGTAAAAAATAAATCTATTCTCAACACTTTCATATGAAAATTTCATGGAGTCTGACACTCTTCCTATACTAAGATCTAAAATCATAGCTCCATAACCTATTCTTGCACACATTAAAATGGGAAGAGACATTGGGAAAAGGGGTTTTCCTTGGTCAAATCCATGTTTGAAGAGGTCTTGAACTCCAATTTTCTTGCCTTATCATGAATGCTTGAAAAATTGAGGGTAAATTATTTCATATGATAATGGATTATGGATTACAAAATAAGGAGAGAAGAGGTAATTTAATACTTTACCCCTCTCTTTTTTTGATTCAAATTTGAGCTAGACTAACCACAGATCAAGAAACCTTGCTAACACCCCAATATCTAACCTCGGGCCAAATTTGGCTAAAAATCCAAGGGGATAGGTTGGAAATGGAAACCTATATGAGGGACAAGTCACCAATGGTGACCTTTACATTGCAAAATGAGCCAAAATTGGAATTATGGGCCTTGAACTATCATCAGGTGCTAGTATTTTGGGAATAACTCAATTCAAGTTTTGGGAGGATGTTAAGGCCATAAATGGTATGATAGGTCTTAGGAGATGAAGTTAATTATTTGATTGGAGGAAAAACAGAGGATAAAACTTAGAAAAAAGGGTCAACCATGAGTTTTCAAAAAATTGAAATTATATAGAGCTTATAATATTAATTTGAAGGTCCAATAAGTGTTTAGAGAATGTGAAATCAATGTGGGAACCCATAGATACTAAAATGGGGCTAAAATTTTCATCTAATTAAGGATGCTTACTTTTTAGGAGTATACAATTATATTTCATGTATATATTGTCAGTATGTTTGAGAGTGGTTTCAGATATGTAGGAGTTAAAGTTTAGATTCTAAATTTTTGAAGATCATATAAAATTTTAGACTTAATCAAATTTTAGTATTCAACATGCTCATATCAACATTCACTTTCTATCTTTGTGTCACTCTCTTTATCTCCCCACTACTCTAGAGTTATACCTATCTCCCTCTCTCCTCTCACTCACTTCTCTCTCCCCTCTCCAAGTCTCTCTCCTAGTCTCCCTTGTATTCCCTCCTTTAGTCTCTTTTCTATTCTATCTCCCAATCTCTTCATCGCTTTCCCTTGATTTGTTTATTTCTTTCCACTCTCTATTCATTCTCTTTATTATTATGTCTCACTCGCACCCTCTATCTCTATATTCCTAGGTATCCCCCTCCCTCTATATCTAACCCTCTATACCTCCCTCCCTATATTATTAACAATCACTCTCTCCCATTCTATTCTACCTTTCCCACATTTATCTCTTATCCCTCTTTTCTAAGGCTCTAGGTCTATATATATTATTTCTCACCATTATCATCTCTCTCTACCTCTTTACTTATATTTCTCTCTTTTTGAACTTATATACCTCTTTCTCTCTCTTATATTTATTATGGAAAGAGTGAGAGAGGGGGATAGGGAAAGAGGTAGAGGAGAGGGAGATAATAAAGAGATGTGGGGAAGAGGTGGAAAATGGAAATAGAGAGAGAATGAGAGAGGGTGGAAAGAGAGAGGGAAGGGAGAATGGGAGGATGGATTTAGGGTTTAGAGTTTTTAGTGATAGGGTTTAGTTTAGGGTTTAGAGAGAGAGAGAGAGAGAGAGAGAGAGAGAGAGAGAGAGAGAGAGAGAGAGAGAGAGTGTTACAAATAAATACAAAAATTATAGTTCTCACTCTTACCTATCATTCTACCAAAGGTTTTTTCAAAATACTAAATCTAACTATATTTTTTTGATGTGCACGCCACACACTATGTTATACTTTTCTGAAAAAATTAGGAACATTTTTTTTGTGCATAATGAGTTTGACCCTCTTAATATTATCCATTTTTAAAAAATATTAGTAGTTTAAAAACTAGATTTAGAGTACTATAGTTCTTGTTATTTTCACATCTCCTAATTTTGAGTACATGAATCTCAAATTTGTTTTCAAAGTTTAGGTTTACTTAATTTCAAAAAAAAATTGCCACCTATGTTATATATAATTGGAAGGTGTGTACTAAGAGGGGAGGGGTGAATCAGTACCTCTAAATTTTTTTATCAATTAACCTTATCCTTTAGTAATCAATTCCTTGGATTACCGACCATATTTGTTATTCTTATCTTTATGCATGTTATATAAAATCATAAACTTTATTTGTATGTAAACATTCATGAAATATAATGACACATGACACAAGATTTGGTAACACAAAAACCCCCTGTTAGAAGGTAAAAACTGCGGTGGGGATGACACCCACCAAACAATCACTATCTGCAGAATGGAAGGGGTTGGTTAAGGCTTACAAGTTTGATCACTTCTGATGATCTTACCCTCTTAGGAGTAAAATGTTTAGAGTGGTTAAGGTCTACTCTATTAAGAGCTTTAGCAACACTCTTTGGTGTGCACTTGGTTAAGAGTTTTACAAAAGATTGTTAAGTCCACCTTCTTAAAGGATTTATTCTATTTTCTACACTTGTTAGAATGCAGTAGAAAATATTTGTTAACCTGAAGATATGAAATCTTGAATTGCTGAATACAGATCCTTTAAGTTCACATGTATAATGTATCACCTATTGTGATGGATTAACACCTTTGTTGCTCGGTAGCCTTGAATCTGGTTCTTGATAACCTATTTCATCTTTTGCTATCCTTCTACATAAAAAATTGTCTCTGATCCATAGATGTTCTCCTCAACTACTATCATCATCACATCATCAATGTTTCAATTGATTACACATCTATTTATACAATAGATTGACCTTATTAAGTTTCACACATTACAATGATAACTCTATGATCAAAGGTTTACAAATTGACCTTGATCGCCTAGTTTGCATGTTTTCAATAAGTTAGACTGATTAAAACAATTAAAATTAAATTGCTTGTCCCTCAAGAAATGGTTTTAAAGATCTTCTTTAAAGATAAATATAAAACTTAAGCATTTTATCTGACGTGTATCTCAGATCCACATTTCTCAGAAATATAATTGTCTCTCAGTAGACTAGTGCTCAGATTTCTCTTTAGTTTGTTTATTGGTGTTGACTATACACTTGTCTATCAGGTTCCTCTATTGTCTTCTCTATCAATTTACATTGTAGACTTCTCTGTCGGGTTACACTGTAAACTTTTTTTGGGTTCCTCTTGTGAATTGTGTTGTCGGTTTACACTATGATCTATCTTGTTGGGTTCCTCTATATTTATCATTTTTGATGACCTCTGTTATTTTCTCTTTTGGTTTGTACTGAAAGTGTCTTTCAGTGAGCATGTTACTGATGATTCATGAACTTGTTTCCTTTGCATACTAATGGAAAAATATATCATCAATCTCCCCCTTTGACATTAGTATTAAAAAACCGATATGTGCAAAACTAAACTGTTTTAGTATATACACCATGTATTTCACTTTGTCATTTATGACTCCCCCTATGTATATGCATCGACATAGTATATGTACATGTATATATCTTTGCCTCTATACATATATTTCCTCTTTTCATTATTTCACCCTTTTACCTTATCAATTCCCCCTTTTTCTTTTTTTCTTTTTGTCACATTTTATTTCCCCCTTTTTTTGATAATAAGGACAAAGGTGTATACTTACAAATTATCAAAAACATGAGAATGAGAGTTCTACATGTCTTCCATAATTTTTTCCCACTTCTCCTTAAGGTGTTCCAGAGCCATGTTCTCCAGTGTTATTCGAGCATGCATATCATAGATGTTGTCTATTATAGACATCTTTGGGGTGGCAATTAATTGTCTTGCCAAAGTCAGATGTTCTTGCACTTTTTTAAGATTTGGTAGCAGTAGAGCTTGTAGCTTGGTTACCTCATCTCTAAATTTTGTTTTTTCCTCTAAAATATCTAGTCTCAACCGTTTACAATTTATTATATTATCATAATGCAGTTTGATTGCATTGTCAGTGGTTGTTAGATTCTGTGCACTAGCATTTAGATTTCAATCTATCTGAGCAATCTTCTCATTATTCTTCTTAGTTAATTTCTCTAAAGTGCATAACTTTTGTAATAATGCTATAGCTTTTGAAATAATTGGGTCCAATTCATTTGCAAGTTTAGAAAGCTTTACCTTGTTCTCGACCACTTCTTTGCTGATTTTCTCTGTCAACTTGTACAAGTATTTATGTTCTGGTCATTCTTCTATTGCTTTCTCTGCATCCACATTCTAAGATGTGATGGCTTCTATAAGAACTACTAGTTGATCAAGGATTGGGGCATTTTGATCAACATCTATGTCAGGAACAATCTGTGTTAATATATCCCTTGTCATTTGTAGCACTTGTGAGTTCCTGTGCTCTTTCCTAAGCTTTTCTTGTAAATATTTTCTCTAACATATTTCTCCATACTCTTGGAGAGATTCATAACCCAATGTATAAGGACCACATTTTGGTATCTCAATGATTTCATCAAGTGTTACTTGTATCTTTTTATTTTTGTTCTTCTTCTTTTTCTTGGAGATTGAGTGGGAAACACTTGTATGCAACACCATAGCAAGTTCCTTTGCTTGGTCTGATGTACTAGATGAAGGATTTGGTGGTGTTGTTCCTTTTTCTTACTGCTCAGTGTCTACTTGTCGGTTGGAAGTGGACGTCTCCACACCAACCTTATCTTTATCTATAGCTTCTCCTTCGGTACCCTTGGGAGTGGCATCAACTGGCTTCTCTTCTTCACCTTTATCCTTCTGCTCTCCATCTTTTTATGTGTTCTCTCCATCTGTAAATTTTTTTTCTCCATCTAACATATGTCGTTGATCTATTGTATATTTTTCTTTCTCTTCACCTGTATCCTTGGGTATGCTTGCAACAGGGTCGAGTGACTTCTCCTTTTCTGAGATAATATTGATAGCTTGTACAATAGTGGCATTTGGTTTGGTATATCAACCTGTGAAATATCTATTTTTGTGTCCTATTCTTTTGATTGATCAGAGGAAATAGTGACATCTTCATCTGCCTTTACCTGATTGGCAGGATCTTCGGTTATATCTATAATTATCACATCTTGGATTGTGACATCTTCTATGTCTCCTAATGATTACAAAATCTGGAGTATGTCATCCATTGCTTTTCTTGCTTCTATTTTTAATTAAACTTCAGTGAAATCCTCTACATCATTAATAAGAATTTTCTTAGGTCTCGGTGTAGCCTATTTTTCTTCATTGTGTGGCTTTTCAATGAGATCTAATAGTCTCTTGGGGCTTGAATCCTCAGTAGGTGGATGGAGTATTTTTCTCCAAGTATTATCACTCTCTTTGTCAAGCTCAATCAATTTTCCTTGTAGTGCTTTGTAAGGTCTCAATTTTTCTGAGAACTTATTTAAGTGCTTTTCCATCATCTCATCAATTTCTTCCATCTTTGATTCAGGTGGCATAATGGTTACAAGAGATCTTTCCCTTATCTATTTTTTTAGTTTTCAAGGCATATGTCTACCTTGTTGATGGCCTATTTAGAAGTTCTTGAGGCATCATCTTATCAAATTGAATTGGTACACATTTATATATACACATTTATTTTATGATGGCTTCTTCATTTTTATTCATATCCTTGGGCTTTAGTGTTAGCCATTTTCTAACCTTAGGCTCAGTCATAGTACCTTATGTGATTATTGAATCACAAACCTCATCAATTGTAGTAGGGAATTTCTTCTTTTTAGTTTGTGCAGATCCATCCTTCTCAGTGTCATATATATCTTCCTTTCTTCTCATTAATCTTCCTCTCCTCTTGGGCTCTATTGTCTGCACTATTTTAGGTTTCCTTTTATATGTCCTGACTTGTCCTTTCTTGACAGGTGGTGAGTTTGCTTTTGCAGTTTGACTCCTTGTCCTTGATGCAGCCATTGTTCTTGGCTTCTTTGGGGCTGGTGCATCATACTCTATAGATTAAGAGTCACTTGCTTTTTTATTTTAACCAATGGGTGACTGTCCCTCCAGCTCTTCTATTTTTTCTATTTCCTCTTCATTCACTGATAACTTTTTCTTAAGAGTCTTAACCATTTTATCTTTCTTTTTGTCAATTTTCTTCACTACTAGGCCAGTTTTTATTCTTTCCTTGGCCTCTTCATAGCTTCCAAACCTAGGTAATGATTTATCTAATGGTTCATTCAACAATGCCTTTATAGCATTTGTTGCTTGATCTATGTTGATCTCATAGTCAAGTGGTGTTAACCATGCTATCCTTGGTATAGCTAGTTTGATCAATGTGGTGTCAGTGTCCACCATAAAACATATATCATCTTTGAATTGTTCCACTAGTTGTTCTGGTATCCTCATCCTCTTCTACATTTTGTCTTTGAATCCAATGAAGTATTCATCCATGAATGATTCAAAATTATCTCCTAGTGATTTGATGAACTCACTAATCTATATAGTCACTGGTTGGGTAGTGTCCCATTTGACATTACCAATAGATAGTATTGAAAATAGAAAAATATACACATGATGAGTGAACCAAACTTACATGAGTTAGACTTTGTAGATCTGATGGTCCTCATGTTTTCCTCCAATTTCTTCAGTAGAAGCTCAGATAAATCAAGTTGTATGCCCTTCTTGACAATCTTGCGGGGAGTGTCAACAACTCTACTTGAAATTTTGTTGAGCTTGCTTGCTTGAAATATTTTGTATCCTAAGACACACACACTGAACTTTAGTTTATGATTGGTGATGGTGGTCACATTCAATCCTCTACCATCCCATACTGCACTTGTTGTCTTCTCAATTTTGGGGCAAGGAGGGTGTTTGAGTGCCTTGTCTTTATAGGTGATAGGATAAATGGTCACAGTGTGTATCACATCCATAGTGATCTGATTTAGCTCATCCAGTCATATCTTTTAGTCATGTACCCAACTTAGAACTATCCTTATCCATTTGGTCTTGAATTCCTTTAGGAACATTAGGGAATTTGTCAGCCCTTTGACCTTGATGTGTTTGTGTTCTTCTTTAATGATTCTAGCAGTGCAAAACTCCTTTTAAGCTTGCATGAATTCAAGATCTCCTATCTCAGAGATCTTGTAGGGAATATAGGCTCGAACATCCTAAATGAGAAAAACCTTAGCTGTTATGCTTGAAAATGCACCAGTGTCGTTGGGTTGTGAAGCAACCTCGGGACATATCTTGTAGTGAGGCTCTTCACAAGTGGTGTTCTTGATCAACTTCACTTTATTTTCCTTGATATTATTGATCTTTGAAACATGAGACGTAGTTACCATGATTTCATAAATTTAGGGGTTTTCCCATAAATGAATAGAGTGCTTGGTAAATTTATCTACTTACTTTAACCTTTTGTAGCTTCAATGAATCTGTCTGAGTGTTGTGGGCAGTGTTCAAGTCGCTCTGTGATCTAGTCATGGTTGGTCACTCGAATCTCTACTTCTTCACTCTAAGTCTCCTTGTGAATAATGAGCTCTTCTATCACCTTTTTATAGTCGATGCCCTAAGTGGTGTCATTAATGCCTTACCCACTTTTCAGTGTTCAAAGATGGAGTCATCAGGTGACACACAAATTTCATTCTCGGTGAGAACACAATGCTCAGGACAAGTGTTAACTTGTATGACCTTTAACATGTTTACCGACAAATCTTGGTATATAGGAAAAGACTACATGTCAGTTTACATGATTACCAGTGCTGCTTGGTTTGTATTGCCAACTTGGCTTTTGTATGTATACTAACAATTCTCAGTATGTATTGACAATTCAGCTTTTATACATACACCAATGATTCTTGGTATGCATTGACCGATGAGATTGAATTCACAAATTTATAATAAGTAATACCATAGTGCATCTTTCTTTATGCTAATTTTGTGATATAAAATATAACTTGGTATAGTGCAGTTCCATACTTACTTGTTCTACTTAGGTGGGGGTGGTGATCTCACCAAATCCATTGGATAAGGTGTCACCAATTGCATTGCTTGTTCCAGCTTCATCTATGTTTGTAGCTTTCCTCCACATTTTGTTTCTCATCTTCCTGATATCTTCAATGGTATTTCCATTGGAAAATGTTCTTGTCTCTATCACTTAGTCTCTATAGTCCTTTCTTAGATGACCGACCCTATGACAGTGTAAGCATGTCATTCCAGGGTTAGTCCAGCTTCTAGACTTGTCCATTTCCTTATGAAGTTTTCATCTATGTGACCATATCTACCACATGCATTGCAATTTTCCCATGTGTTGTAATTCCAAACATATGAGTTACCGATTCTTTTCGGTTGATAGGCTGTATCTTAATCTTTTGGCTTCCATACTCGCCTTTTCTTTTTTCTGCATTCAAGAGATGTGTGCCCATGCAATTTACAAGTAGGGTAATAATTTTCCATGTAGGTTTCCTTCTTTGGTTGTTTAACATTATATTTACATTCATATGCTTTATGTCCTTTCTTGTTACAGTTATAACAATATCCTATGAATGTAAAACTAGATTTAGGAATACCTTTAGCTTTGTTCCTAGAAACATTTGATGTGTGGCCTAGTTTTCCACAGTGATTACATATCAACTTCTTTGGTCTTAGATTTGTGAAGACATCTTTGTGATCAGATTCATTTGATGATTTTCCATGCTTGGTATACCCTAGTCTGGTATTGTTGTTGACTCTTCTTTGTCTATCCAAAAAATCATCCATCCTTTTTGTACTTTCTTTAGCTCTCTTGATCATATCATTGTGTTGTCTTTGGATTAGAATTTCATGCTTTAGTCTTTCATTTTCTTCTCTTATCTCACCAATTTCTTCTAATTTCCAATTGAATTATGTATTCAGTCAATTTGCCTCATGAATCATAAGAATTATTTGATTGGTGATCTCATTATGATGTTAAGTAAGTCTCTATATTTCTGACTCTCTTTCTTGTAGCTTTTCAGTGATCTTCCTCCTGTCATCAATAGCTAGTGTTCTTTCCTATTCAACTTGTCTAGCATTATTCATAGCATCAATCATTCTTACCATCTTTGTCCCTTGATCAATTTGCAATATCTTTACTTGTTCTGTTAGATGTTGATTGGCTTCATTCAAACTTGTGATGCTTCATTCAGATGTGTCTGATGTATTAGTAGATTTAGATCCTGATGACTCAAACAAATCTGGTATCTCTTCTTCCTAATAGTATTTTTCATTACAGTGAGATTCCATAACCTTTCTTTCATCCAGTATCTCCCTCATCTTGATCCTTGCAGCTTTGTATTCCTCATAGAAGATCTGTATCTCCAAATTTTGATTCTCAATATTCTTGTCTAGCTTATACCTTTCCATTGTATGATCTTTTCTCTCAAGTGATTTAAAATTTTCTAAATAAGAGATCTAGCTCTGATACCAATTGTTGGAAATAATTAGAAGGTGTGTACTGAGAGGGGAGGGGTGAATCAATACCTCTAAAACTTTTTATCAATTAACCTTATCTTTTAGTAATCAATTCCTTGCATTACCGACCATATCGGTTATTCTTGTCTTTATGCATGTTATATCAAATCATAAACTTCATTTTCATGTAAACATTCATAGAAAAATTCATGAAATGTAATGA
This sequence comes from Thuja plicata, assembly GCA_018584345.1. Classification (NCBI taxonomy): domain Eukaryota; kingdom Viridiplantae; phylum Streptophyta; class Pinopsida; order Cupressales; family Cupressaceae; genus Thuja; species Thuja plicata. Next base: position 116,761 of record MU224291.1, on the reverse strand, counting down.
CACATGACACAAAACACAAGATTTGGTAATGCATAAAACCCCTGTTAGAAGGTAAAAACTGTGGTGGGGATGACACCCACAAAAACTTCACTATCTGTAGAATGTAAGGGGCTGTTTAAGGCTTACAATTTTGATCACTTCTGATGACCTTGCCTTGTTAGGAGTAACATGTTTAGACTGGTTAAGGTCTACTCTATTAAGAGCACTCTTAACTATTTAGTGTGCACTCAGTTAAGATATTTGCAAAGGATTGTTAAATCCACCTTCTTAAAGGATTTCTTCTATTTGCTACACTTGTTAGAATGCAGTCAAAAATACTTGTTGAGTTGAAGATATGCAATCTTGAATTACTAAATTAAGATCCTTTAAGTTCACATGTATAATGTATCACCTATTGTGATGGATTATTACTTATGTTGCTTGGTAGCCTTGAATCTGGTTCTTGATAACCTATTTCATCTTTTGTTGTCCTTCTGCATAAAACTTTGTCTCTGATCCATAGATGTGCTCCTCAGCTACTATCATCATCACATCATCAATGTTTTGATTGATTACACATCTATTTATACAATAGATTGACCTAATTAAGTTTCACGCATTACTATGATAACTCTATGATCAAAGGTTTACAACTTGACCTTGATCCCCTAGTTTGCATATTTTCAATTAGTTAGACTGATTAAAACAATTACAATTACATCACTTGTCCCTCAAGAAATAGTTTTAAAGATTTGATTTAAAGCTAAAGATAAAACTTAAGTGTTTTATTTGACGTGTATCTCAGATCCACATTTCTCAGAAATATAATTGTATCTCAATAGACTATTTCTCGTGTTTCTCTTTAGTTTCTCTATCAGTTTTGACTATACACTTGTCTGTCGGGTTCCTCTATTGTCTTCTCTATCGGATTACATTGTAGACTGCTTTGTCGGGTTACACTGTAAAATTCTGTTGGGTTCCTCTTGTGAATTGTGTTGTCAATTTACACTGTGATCTGTCTTTTTGGGTTCCTCTGTATTTATCATTTTCGGTGATCTCTGTTATCATCTCTTTGGATTTGTACTGAAAGCCAGTATTTTGGTCAGCATGTTACCGATAATTCATGAACTTGTTTCCTTTACATACTAATGGAAAAATATGTCATCAACTTATACCCCCTTTTTGTACACCATCTTGGTGCACTTACCCTCATAAAAAATCTAGAATCTACATTATAACTCCTATAGATTTGAAACCACTCTCAAACATCCTAACAATATATACATAAAATATAGCTTAAAGTATAATGAAGGAAAAAAATATTAAAATGTGACTTATATGTTATATTTCATGTATATATTCATGTTAGGAGACTAGTTGTGGCTTGATAATAAAAAATTACACATTTTACATTTGGTGCATGCTATATATGGTGCATTCCATATACAATGCATTTTCTACCTATAGCATGTTCCATATGTGGTGTAAGCCATATATGGCGCACACTGTATATGGTGCATGCTATATATAGTGTGTACATTATTAACTACTTTGGGTAACACCAAGTCTAAGGCTTGGATTTTCCTTGGGCATCCAACCCAAAGGCTTGGACGATTCAAACAAGCCTGAGATGTGTTTCCCAATAAACATACAAAAAAATCACATTTTTTTGTCTGTGCTTCCTATCATATTTGCACATGGTTCAACACTGACAAAATCAAACAAAAATATGTTATAGAACCCTCTGTTAGTTATCTATCCATATAATTTATTTTGAATTTTCATTATGTTAATATTTTCATCTCTAATTTATTTTGTATGTCTATTTTTTTCAAAAACCAACGTGTACTATTTTGGGCATAGATTTTGGCTTGTTCATTGAATCTTGAAACAAGTTACTTTTTTAGAAACTAGACTCCATTTTATACACTTTAAAAAATAAATTTCAATTTCAATTTATTTTCAATGATTTCTAGGGGAGCATGCTCAATTTCATATTTTCAGGATATGTCAACTTTGGAAATTCATAAAAATATACATTCATCACAAATTAGTAGAAAAATCTAGGATAAACTACATGGTGTTAGTTAACTTCTTAGCAGAGCAATTAAATTTTTTTTTAAAAAAGTTAACATTTTAGGGGGAGCAGACCAAACACTATGTTGTGTTTTTTTCACAAAAAATAGGACCACTTTTTTGTGCTCCCCCCTTTTAGGGCCTTAATCTCCACCATTTTCAAAATAAATTAGTAATTTAGAAACTAGATTTAGAGTACTACAACTCTCAAGTTCTTGTCACATTTCAAATTTTGAGTCTAACTATCTTCAATTTCTTGTCAAAGTTCTGAGTTTGCTGATTTTTTTTAAAAAAAGTGGCATCTTATACCCCTTTTTTGGTCCCCCATCTTCATGATGCACCCACTTCAAAAAATCAGGATGCACCCACTTCAAAAAATCATAGAAAAATAAATAATCAACACAAAGTTACAAATAAATATGAAAATTATAGTTCTCACTCTTACCTATCATTTTACCAAAGGGTTTTTCAAAATACTAAATGTAACTATATATTTTTTGACGCACACACCACACACTATGTTATGCTTTTCTAAAAAAATTAGGAACATTTTTTTGTGTGCAATGGATTTGACCCTCTTAATATTATCCATTTTAAAAAATATTAGCAGTTTAAAAACTAGATTTAGAGTACTATAGTTCTTGTTATTTGCACATCTTCTAATTTTGAGTGTACAACTCTCAAATTTCTCTTCCAAGTTCAGGTTTACTTAATTTTAGAAAAACATTGCCACTTATACCCCCCTTTTTGTACACCATCTTGGTGCACTTACCCTCATAAAAAATCTAGAATCTATGTTATAACTCCTACAGATTTGATCCCACTCTCAAACATCCTAATAATATATACATAAAATATAACTTAAAGTATAATAAAGGAAAAAAATATTGAAATGTGACTTATACTTAAATATTATATTTCATATATATATTCATGTTAGGAGACTAGTTGTGGCTTGATAATCAAAAAACAAATATTTTACATTTGGTGCATGCTATATATGGTGCATTACATATACAATGCATTTTCTACCTATAGCATGTGCCATATGTGGTGCAGGCCATATATGACACACACCATATATGGTACATGCCATATATAGTGTGTACATTATTAACTACTTTGGGTAACACCAAGCCTAAAGCTTGTATTTTTCTTGGGCATCCAACCCAAAGGCTTGGATGATTCAAACAAGCCTGAGATGTGTTTCCCAATAAACATACAAAGAAACTCACATTTTTTCATCTGTGCTTCCTATCATGTTTGCACATGGTTCAACAGTGAAAAAATCAGACAATAATATGTTATAGAACCCTCTGTTAGTTATCTAGCCATATAATTTATTTTGAATTTTGATTATGTTAAGCTTTTCATCTCTAATTTATTTTGTATGTCTAATTTTTTCAAAAACCAAAGTATACTATTTTGGTCCAATAGATTTTGGCTCGTTCATTGAATCTTGAAACAAGTTACTTTTTTAGAAACTAGACTCCATTTTACACACTTTAAAAAAGAAATTTGATTTTCGGTTAGTTTTCAATGATTTATAGGGGAGCATGCTCAATTTCATATTTTCAGGATATGTCCACTAGGGAAATTTGTAAAAATATACATTCATCAAAATATTAGCAGAAAAATCTAGGATAAACTACATGGTGTTAGTTAACTTCTCAGTAGAGTGATTAGAATTTTTTTTAAAAAAAGTTAACATTTTAGGGGGAGCACACCGAACACTATGTTGTATTTTTTCACAAAAAATAGGACCACTTTTTTGTGCTCCCCCCTTTTTAAGGACTTAATCTCCACCATTTTCAAAATAAATTAGTAATTTAGAAACTGGATTTAGAGTACTACAACTCTTGTTCTTGTCACATGTTCAAATTCTGAGTCTAACTATCTACAATTTCTTGTCAAAGTTCAGAGTTTGCTGATTTCAAAAAAAATAGTGGCATCTTATACCCCATTTTGGTCCCCCATCTTTGTGCACTTACCCTTAAAATATATGAACTTAACTTCTTGGTAGTGAAAGTAAACAATATTTATAGCTCTCTAAGTGTTGAAAAGGGTAGTAAACTTGAATAGTTGAGTGAGAAATGTAGTTGTAGATTAAAATGAGCTGAAACATGAACTTAAGGTCTTGATAGTGAAAGTAAACACTATTTATAGCTCTCTAAGTGTTGAAAAGGGTAGTAAACTTGCATAGTTGAGTAAGAAAGGTAGATGAAGATAAAACCAAGTTATAAAATTATTATGTAAGAAACATATATTGATTGACCTATATAACCCTTAAACAACTCCAAGAAATGTTTCTATTGTTATGTATTTCAAATCTTCAACTGAACTTTATAGTTCTCTTCAAAGATACTTCACTAGATAAAATTCTAGGAGCCATCTTTACCTTTCTAGATTTGACCATGCATTTATTTGAAATGATATTACAAAAATCAAGGAGCAATAAATTTGGAATAACATTGTCAATAAGTTACCTTATTCACTTGTAGAATAATCAAAAGGTGTGGAACAATGGACTTGTGTCACTTCAAATGGTGACCAAACTCCTGGAAAATTTCCAAGAGAGAAGTAACTCTTTCCACTAAAACTCAAGATGGGGAAGAGATATATCAATAATACAAATCTTGGTTGGGAACACGGTATAGATAAATTGGAGTTTCATTGTATTATCTGATGATTGAATTGTTTTTCACATGCATTATTTTTTTAAATAATTTTAATTTTATCTACTTATGTCATGATAAAACTAGTAGTAGTAGTAGTAGTTTTATTATTATTATTTTTATAACACTAAAAGAGACTTAAAATTTTATTTAATCAAAAACAAAGATATAAAGCAAGAATGGCCAACCGCCCATCCAAGAAAGATAATTACTCAACCCTATCATTCTCCACTAACTAATCTAAGATATGAGACAATTCTAAAGGTAAATTTCCCCTATCCACAATATTCCACCGTTGCATTTTATTAGAAGCCCATTTGGCCAAACAGTTTGCTACTCCATTCCACTCCCTAGGAATGTGACTAAAAGTAATTAATTCCAACGAGCCACACAACTAGAGAGTCTATCTAATAAACAAATCCAAGTGCCAACTAAAAATTTCAAGTTGCTTCCCATTCAACAATGTCACCACCACCTAAGAATCATATTCATAAATAATCCTTTTACAACCAAGATCACAACTATGATCCATAGCATACAAAATGAAAAGAGCCTCCATGAAATTATTTATATGAATACCTATAAATAGAAAACAATAACCTTAACATCACCATAAATGTCTTTTAAGAATTTTTTTCTTCGACGGAATCATTCCAATAAATGTCATACAACTTGAGTTGGCCTATTGGTTGAGAACTTGAGCTCTTGAAAAGGATAATATATTCAAATCCACAAATATATGGCTAGTATCATGGACTATATTTAGAAGGTGATAGGAGTGATGTTTATATGTCATTATATGTATTACATTGAAAAAATACACCATTAACAAAATCTTCTTGATCCAAGTCATCTTTTATTTTTAATAGATACAAATAAAAACAATGTACCTCAAAAGAATGAGAATTTAACCATCCATGTGACCAACCCATTGATTATGTTGAATCAAATCATGGGAGTTCAAAAAATTAATTACTTTCCCATAAAGAAGAAGTCTTAAGTAGGACAAAAATTCAAGGTTCTCTTGCCTTTATAAGCCTTTACATAAAGATATATACAAAACTAGGAATAGAAACAAAAGAATAGGCTAGCCACACTAGTCAAGGATAGCCCACTTTATCCTAGAAAATTATCTTAACTTTTCTCAAAATAATCCTCAAAAGCTCCATAATGAGACTCCTAACTATTGTTTTCTATCCTTCAAGTACTAGTAGCTATAAATCATATGTTTTTGCTTTCACAAATCATTGTCTTTACTTCTACAACTCACCAAAACTAATTATTTGGGAGAAACCTGATATTTATTCAATAGAAGCCGTCCAAATGACTAGAGAATATTCCATCTGGAAAGTTCTTCCCCTATCTCTTCAATTGATGTTGGTACCCAGTAGGACTAGACTCTACATCCCTAAATATCTCTACATCTCACATCCTCAAGAGATTAGAGAATTTTAGCTAACTCCATATCTTCTTCCTCAACTTATTTCCTCAATTTCTTGCTATCAATGCTTGTGTTTCATTAGCCAAAAAATTTTCTAACATCAACATCTAATTGCACTTCAACCACCCTATTTATTTGTGAGTTACATTTTTACTTGAATTATGTAGTATAGTCTAGATCCCCTATAAGATGCACTGCTTGTGTTTACAACGAAGCTACAAATGGATTGGATTGAATCTTCAGAACCTTTCAAGTATAGAGTACACAAAAGTAATGTCAAAGTGTCATGAAAGATGATCAATGAAAAAATTGGTGACTTCTCACTTCAAAACTTACAAAATTTGTTTTCTTTGAAATAAAGCCTTTATACAAGGTTCGATGGCTACCCCAACTCTCATATGGTTTCTTTAATATGTAATTGCCAAAAAATCCTAGTACATATAATCAAATAAACTATATTATGCATAGTGACACAATGTACAGTAATTATAAATCTAATTTTCTATCTTCTACTACACCACTACTTTCACTAGAGGAAGCCACAAATTAAACCTAAGAATTTGCAAATTTTACCAAGCCCAAAAGAATTTAAAAATAAAAATTTCTACGTGTATCTCCAGTCCCTGCCAAAGGTGGCGTAGGAGTTATGCATATAAATAGCCAGTAAGTTACCATTCAGCTTTCATTGTCAGAAACTATGCACTATTTTAAGTGTCAAACTTGAAACATTGTAAGTGAGGCTTCTTGGTCAATTCCAACACATCCCCACAGTCTATATGTTAATGAAATCTCAAATGAAAAAAATTGGTAAAGTAGAAACATTACTAGAATGTAGCACAAACATATTAATTAAACTTCAAATACCAAAATTAATGCCACAAACTAAATTCTATTTCCCAATGATAATAAATTTATTCTGCATCACCAATTGTAGTAGAAACATAGCTAGAAGTAGATGCATAATTTAATTAGGTTTTTTTTCTCATTTTCACATCAGATGATTATTTTTCTTGTTTCATTGTGAATGCATTGAACAGGGATGCCGAATACGAAAGCAAATAGAAATAGAATTGAAAATCACTTTTAACAACAAAGGCTTAAAGTATTAGTTCCAATCCTTTGAATTCAATTCAAACTTAATTGTCATGTCTTTTTAAGTCATATGAGAGATCCATTTGTGCTCTGGTAGAAATAGTAATATCTAATTACAGAGTACCTGCGTAGAAAAAGTCTTTTTTGTTCATTGATTATTATTATCTTGAACATATCATGGTTTGGAATATTTCTAACTCAAAAATCAAGTCAAATGTTAGAACTAGGTAGGAAAAACCACTCTCCTCAATCTTGACTTGTCAAATGTCGTTATGGCAGTGAAGCTGTTCTTTGACAATTCCTACAAAAAGAGAGAAAAAAATATTATTAAATCTGAGAATTGAATAACAATTGACAACAAAAATTTAGAATCAGGTATGGAGGCAACAAAAGAATATTTATGTGGAAAGACCCAAAGACTGGGTGAAGATATGCATATCAATGTAGGGGTAAGTGCACAAAGATGGGGGACCAAACAGGGGGTACAAGCTGCCACTTTTTTTTTCTGAAATTAGCAAACTCTGAACTTTAACAAGAAATTGAAGATACTTACACTCAAAATTTTAAAATGTGACAAAAACAAGAGTTGTTCTACTCCAAATCTAGTTTCTAAACTACTAATTTATTTTAGAAATGGTGGAGATTAAGGCCCTCAAAAAGGGGGAGCACAAAAGTGGTCCTATTTTTTGTGAAAAAACATAACATAGCATCTGGTGTGCTCCCCCTAAAATGTTAACTTAAAAAAAAAAAAAAATTTAATCACTTCGGTGAGAAATTGGCTAACATCACCTAGTTTATCCTATATTTTTCTACTAATTTTTTGATGAAAGTGTGATTTTTTGCCATTATCCGAAGTGGACACATCCTAAAAATGTGAAATTTCTATGTGCTCACCTTAGAAATCATTGAAAAATAATTGAAAATTAAAATTTTTTTTTTAAAGTGTGTAGAATGGAGTCTAGTTTCTGAAAATGTAATTTTTTGCACAATTTGATGAACGAGCCAAAATCTAAGCCCAAATGAATACACACTGGTTTTTGACAAAAATCAGACATACTTAGAAAAGAAATTAGAGATGAAAAGCTTAACATCATGAGAATTCAAAATAAATTACATGGTTAGATAGCTATCAGAGAGATCTAGAATATCATGTTGTCTGATTTTATCATTATTGAACCATGTGCAAACCTGACAGAGAGCACACAAGAAAAAATGTTATTTTTTATGGGTTTGGTGGAAAACATATCTCAGACATGTTTGAATCCTCCAAGCCTTTGGGTTGGAACTCCAAGGAAAATCCAAGCCTTAGGCTTGGTAAACTTCAATGTCATTAAAAGGGCGTATGCCCTATAGGACGTACGTCCTATTCTCACTATAGGGCATACGCCCTATATATATTAGATACAAAATAACAAAATGAGAGAGAGAGATTCCCACCTCTCTCTCTCTTCATCTCTATTTCTCTCCTTCCCCTCTCTCTCTCTCTCTCCTCCCTTGTTACCCCCTCACTCCTTTAGAGTGGATGTGTGTCTAACATAGGGCATATGCCCTATAGGGTGTACTCACTATAGGTTGTGTGCCCTATGGCTTGGGAAATCCCTAAGATGCACCGCTTGTATTTACAATGAAGCTACAGATGGATTGGATTGAATCTTTAGAACCTTTCAAGTATAGAGTATACCAAAGTAATGTCCAAGTGTCATGAAAGATGATCAATGATCAAATTGGTGACTTCTCACTTCAAAACTTACAGACTTTGTTTTCTTTGAAATAAAGCCCTTATACAAGGTTCGATGGCTACCCCAACTCTCATATGGTTTCTTTAATATGTAATTGCCAAAAAATCCTAGTACATATAATCAAATAAACTATATTATGCATAGTGACGCAATGTACAGTAATCATAAATCTAATTTTCTATCTTTTACTGCACCACTACTTTCACTAGAGGAAGCCACAAATTAAACCTAAGAATTTGTAGATTTTACCAAGCCCAAAAGAATTTAAAACTAAAACGTTCTACGTGTATCTCCAGTCCCTGCCAAAGGTGGCGTAGGAGTTATGCATATAAATAGCCAGTAAGTTACCATTCAGCTTTCATTGTCAGAAACTATGCACTATTTTAAATGTCAAACTTGAAACATTGTAAGTGAGGCTTCTTGGTCAATTCCAACACATCCCCACAGTCTATATGTTAATGAAATATCAAATGAAAAAAATTGGTAAAGTAGAAACATTACTAGAATGTAGCACAAAAATATTAATTGAACTTCAAATGCCAAAATTAATGCCACAAACTAAGTTCTATTTCCCAATGATGATAAATTTATTCCGCATCGCCAATTGTAGTAGCAACATAACTAGAAGTAGATGCATAATTTAATTAGGTTTTTTTTTCTCATTTTCACATCAGATGATTATTTTTCTTGTTTCATTGTGAATGCATTGAACAAGGATGCAGAATACAAAAGCAAACAGAAATAGAATTCAAAATCACTTCTAACAACAAAGGCTTAAAGTATTAGTTCCAATCCTTTGAATTCAATTCAAACTTAATTGTCATGTCTTTTTAAGTTATATGAGAGATCCATTTGTGCTCTGGTAGAAATAGTAATATCTAATTATAGAGTACCTGTGTAGAAAAAAGTCTTTTTTGTTCATTGATTATTATTATCTTGAACATATGATGGTTTGGAATATTTCTGATTAAAAAATCAAGTCAAATGTTAGAACTAGGTAGGAAAAAACACTCTCCTCAATCTCGACTTGTCAAATGTCGTTACGGTAGTGAAGCTGTTCTTTGACAATTCCTACAAAAAGAGAGAAATTTTTTTTTATTAAATCTGAGAATTGAATAACAGTTGACAATAGAAATGTAGAATCAGGTATGGAGACAACAGAAGAATATTTATGTGGAAAGACCCAAAGACTGGGTGAAGATATGCATATCAATGTAGGGGTAAGTGCACAAAGATGGGGGACCAAAAAGGGGGTATAAGATGCCACTTTTTTTTTTTTTTTTTTCTGAAATTAGCTAACTCTAAATTTCAACAAGAAATTGAGGATAGTTACGCTCAAAATTTTAAAATGTGACAAAAACAAGAGTTGTTCTAGTCCAAATCTAGTTTCTAAACTATAGATTTATTTTAGAAATGGTGGAGATTAAGGCCCTCAAAAAGGGGGAGCACAAAAAGTGGTTCTATTTTTTGTGAAAAAACATAACATAGCCCCTGGTGTGCTCCCCCTAAAATGTTAACTTTAGAAAAAAGAAAAAATTAATCGCTTCGGTGAGAAATTGGCTAACATCACCAAGTTTGTCTTGGATTTTTCTACTAATTTTTTGATGAAAGTGTGATTTTTTGCCACATCCTGAAAATGTGAAATTTCTATCTGCTCACCCTAGAAATCATTGAAAACTAATAAAAAATTAAATTTTTTTTTTAAAGTGTGTAGAATGGAGTCTAGTTACTGAAAATGTAATTTTTTTCACAATTCGATGAACGAGCCAAAATCTAAGCCCAAATGAATACACATTGGTTTTTAACAAAAAATGGACATACTTAGAAAAGAAATTAGAGATGAAAAGCTTAACATCATGAGAATTCAAAATAAATTACATGGTTAGATAGCTATCAGAGAGATCTAGAATATCATGTTGTCTGATTTTATCATTATTGAAGCATGTGCAAACCTGACAGGGAGCACACAACAAAAAAAAGTTATTTGTTTCTAGGTTTGCTGGAAAACATATCTCAGACATGTTTGAATCCTCCAAGCCTTTGGGTTGGAACTCCAAGGAAAATCCAAGCCTTAGGCTTGGTAAACTTCAATGTCGTTAAAAGGGCGTACACCCTATAGGACGTACATCCTATACTCACTATAGGGCATACACCCTATTCATATTAGATAGAAAATAACAAAATGAGAGAGAGAGAGAGATTCTCTCTCTCTCTCTCTCTCTCTCTCTCTCTCTCCCTTGTTAGCCCCTCACTCCTTTAGAGTGGATGTGTGTCTAACATAAGGCATATGCCCTATAGGGCGTACTCCCTATAGGGTGTGCACCGTATGGCTTGGGAAATCCAAGCCATAGGGCGCACACCCTATGTGCGTATGGGGGACCAAAAAGGTATTTGGCACCTTTTTGGTTCCCCATCTTGGTGCATATACCCATAGTGAAGGATACTATTGTACAGTACTAATGCAAAGATATGTAAAAATACAAAGGTGGAAATATGAATAAAATATAGTGAAGGCTGGCATGATTTCCAAAACAGTGAGTAGGAGAATATTCAAAGCTATTATGATGCATCTCAACAGTTACATTTTTAAATTGATGATTGGACAACTACTGTATTTGGATATTCTAGAAAATGTTGAGGAAGAGGCAACATTACCATGTGAACAGTATTGAGCTAGTCATACTTGTCCACCAGGGAGTTGTTTGTATTCATAGTCTCTACAAATTAAGGAGGAGAAATTTGGGATGAATAAGTAGTTTGGAGAGAGAAGATGATGTTGAAATTAAGGGTGTGCAAATTTTTGGATGTAGAAGAAATGGATATCTTGAAACTTACAGTGCCTGATTCTTTGGTAATGAAGGTTATGTTATTGTTTATGATAGTTGAGAATGTGCCATGAAACTTGAAATGATGTAGGAGGTACACAATTGTTGTCATGTTTTTATTATAATTTGTAAATGGTATCTTTGCCAGTTTAGGGATTTGTTCTTGCAAGATTTTCCCATGCATATTGCATTCGACATTTCCGTCGACAATTTCTACCACATATTGCATAAAGGGTTCGTATGCAAAATTTGTTATTGTTGCACATGCAAAGAAATGGAAAGTTTTGGTGGGAGATGGTTGGCAGACGGTGGCTGGTTGGTGGCAGGTCATGCAAAGAAATTGATATGGTGGTACATGAGCATTTCCTGGTTTCAATGTGTCAATGACCTATAAAATAAGTAGAATATTCAGTAAAGACTTCTAACTGTTATTGAGTTGTTTGTGTCTTAGTATTATATGTGTTTACAATATTGTATAGTTTGTTATGTTTACCTTGAAACTGGTTGAAACAAGGTCTAGAAGCGCAACTTTACTTCTCTCACCATTCATCTCGACTATGAACATTGTTGGGGTTGTTCTAATATTGCTTCTATCTCTGAGACTTTTGTGGAAAATATTCTTAAGTAGCAGTATTGGTGTTCTCACTTTGGTAAGGATTTCTTTTACTGAAGCGCATGCAACAGTGTGGTAGTCTAAGATAATGACCTGTGAAGGAGGATTGTGTATCAGTTAGTATATAATCTTAATTGTACTATATAATTTGATCAAGATTCAGAGTGATTTGAGTAGGAGTTAACTTACTATAGCTTAATCATATATGTACTCTTCATCTCTTACATGGAGTTGGTATTCATTTGGGGTTTGGGTGTATCTTCTAACAATGGTGCCTAATGTTCCAACTAAGTAGTTGTTTGGTGAGTTGAGGACCTCGGATATTGTCGGATATTGTTGTGTTAGGCATGAGCCTTTTTTGTTCATAGAATTTATGAATAGTCTCAATAGTTGTGCCTGAAGTCAGTTGGAGGTAGTACTTAGAGTCTCATCTTTCGTATTGATTCTTTTTATTTATTTTAAAGTTTGTCAACCCCACACTTGCAGTACCTAGTGAGACCTTGGGAAGGATTGCGTCAATTAAGTTATTGGTAATGTTAGCTATGATAATCATTTGGTGACGGCTCTTGTTTGATTTACTGGGTTGTTAGTGAATGTATGGTCATATGTGACTAGTATGTCACCTTCAAAAGTGGTTGTAGCTTGCATTACATAGAGATTTAAGGTATACTATATATGTGTTGTGGTTCTACGTTTGGCTTTTAGATAAAAAAATAAGAGATGTTTGAGATTGTAAAATGATAGAGAGGTTAGTGGTAATACTAAAGAGGCGGAAAAGTTCATGAAAATAATAAAGAATTTTAGTGTAGTGCTTACCTTTTTGGTTGATGGAGTGGTTGTGTGTGAGGATCTTGAAGATGTGGGATGGAATTTAGAATAACACTTGAATGGATGGAAATGTTGCAAAGTCTATGTAAGAAGGATGTGTGGATGTAAATTCATAATAGCACTACCTTGTATCATTATATGGGCATTTTCTATCTGCGGAGTTGTGCTCCATCTTAGTTGCAATGATAATAGTGCCCTGAAATAGGACTCCAGAAATGTACAAAATTGGCAGTCCATTTTGAGTCATCATAGAACAATAGCGGAGGAAAAGTTTAAAGAAGATGCCATAATTCATAATTGTTGTAAACATAGAAAACTCTATTAGTAGTTATGCAACAAAGATGAACATTTGTTATAAAATTATATGTGGCTCAAATGTCCAAACGTTAACGTTAGAAGAAGTGGTCCATAGGGTTAGCAATGAACATTTGAAATGTCAAATGCTCCAGGAAAGTAACTAGCTCAGAGCTGTAAAGGGAAATATCCCATAGCCTAGGCTATTGGGTTTGTGGGTTGTACTTGATTTGAGAAACTTATTCAAGCAATGATGACTATTATAGATAGGGGGCAAGAGGATGTGATATTTTGGTTGGAGATTGCTGATTTTCGTTGCATGTTTTTTGTATAGTGGTATGACAAGGAAAATGCATAAGTAAATATTTTTGAACTAGCACCACATGTTTAATTTGAGAGGTGAAATTTTGAAATATCTTTGTAGTATTTAGGAGCTGTTGTTGACCTATGGTGTAGACAATCTTAATCTGGTGCTCAAGAAAAATGCAACTATCAATTGAAAAATGGGTGCTAATTATTATGTTGTATTTCCAGCAAAGGTTTGTCGCTTTGAAATGCACTGAAGTACAATTGGGAATTTGGAAATATGTTGTGGATACTATTGATGGTGAGTGGGATACTTGTATAGTAGGAGGAAGTTGTACGCTAAAGCTATAGCTAATTGTTCCTGCATGGGGATTGCTAAATTTTGGTATTGAACAATCATTGAGAAGAGGTACATACCTTTTGCAGTAGGCATGGTTTCATGGTAACAAGTTAGCTGTAAAATCCGTGTATTTGCGTTAATTTTTATTTTTTGAACAATCCTTTTGTGTGATGGCATAAACTACCTGCATAGTGCTAGGTATATATTGAACAAAACTATTTTGTATTAGCTATCTATTTAAGCACCCTATGAGCGTTATTCACGTCAATAATTTTAATTTATACTATTAAGATATTGTGTCCTTAAACATAGGCTAAGTATTGGGCGATTATTTTTACCATATACTCTAAGCAAGGTAAGGATGGTTTCCATTTCTATTGGCATAGACAGAGCATGTTATGCTACCTAAAAAAAACCAAATGAGTATTTTACCTTAAAGAGTTAGATGTGGAAGAAATATGTTGTGGATACTATAAATGAAGGATGAGAGACTTACGTAGTAAGAAATTGGATGCTATAGCTCCAAGCAATTGTTTGTGAAAAGGTGTGTCTTAATTTTGCTTTCTAGAAATTGTTATGGATGAGGAATACGTAAGTTTTGCAATAGGTATGGTTGGATGATGACTATTTTTGCAGTGAATCCTTTGGAGGGAACCTATACATTGAAATATTCTTCAACTTAGTACTGAAAAGAGTTACAATAGTAGTAAATGTAATTGAAAAAGTAAGAGGCACATACCGGTTGTTTTGGTATTTCTAGATTATAAAGATGTAGTGGATTTAAACATCTGGATGTAATGTCTATACATGGAAAATGTAGTGCTATCTAGTGGAGGACAACTTCATCGGTCATCTTAAATGATAGAGAAATACATATAGCTTATGTAGCATCATCAAGGAACTGAGGTTACTTGTTCACGTTGTTTGAAATATGAATGTTGGTCGATTTTATCTTTGATGTGTAGACTAATCGTTTTCACGTGCGCTTCAAGAGGAGTTGTAGGGATACTGAAGGATGGTCTGTCCAGTATGTATCTACTAGAGTGAATTTAGCATGAGTGATATCAATATTGTGGATCCAAATATTATCCAACAAACTTCTAGCTTGCGTTGTTGGCTTGTCAACAGTCAAAGAGAATTTTTATGCATGCATGAATTCTAGAGGTGTTTCTTGTGATATTGTGGGGTGTAAAATGTCAATGTTAATGTCTCCAAGAACAATGCATTTTTTATTGTGTGGAAATTTGCTAGTGATATTTTCTATTATTTTGACAAACTCTTGAATAGATGCACTCAGTGTTATCATGTAGAGGCTTGCGATGTGTAGAGGATTTCCGAAATGCACAAGATCTATAGTTATTCATTCTAAATGTTTTATTGCAAAAGTTTCTATTTTAAAAAATGCGGTTGTTTTTGTACAAATAGATAAGAAGCCCATGAATAGATAATGCAGAGTAGCAGTTGAAATGGGCGTTGAGGAAGTTGAAGTGTTCGTAAGTTGTAAGTCTTGTTTCTTGGAAACAAATTACAGTTGCTTGAAGAAAATCACGGTCGTGGGATATTTCTTGTTGGTGCAATGCGAATCTTCAAGTATTCAAAGAACATATAATGAAATGGTCTAATGGTGCTGAAGAAATATTGTATTAAAGACTCTATTTTTTCGAGGTTTAAAGGTGGTGCATTTCTTTGCTTACTTTGTGGCATATTTTGAAGTTTTCGTGTTGCAAGTCATGCATCAGGTACAATGAGTCAATGTTTCATACATAGGCTAAAGTGGTGTAAGAAAGACCATGTTGGTAGCTTTTATAGGGGTTAAAAGAAAGAGCATCCATTGTTAATCCTTGTGTTCTATGGATAGCTCGTGCACATGCTAGTTTGAAAGGGAATTGTTTGCGTGTAACTTATTTTGTACTTGTCCTAATTTTTTTTATCTATTCTCATTATTGGTGTCCAAGATAATGAAATAGTGTTTGTGTATAGGATTTGCATTCTTTGGCGTTGTAATTTCCTAATTGTGGGGTCATTGAATTGAATCCAAGCAATGACCAGTTCTTCAGCTATGTGCATTTGGAAGATGTCATTGGTACAGTTGACTAGGCCATTGTGTATGTCTAAGTTTCTAGCTATTAGTTCAACCAAAATTCCTTGTTTAATATAGATTATGTCAGGTAGAAATGATCTCTCAACTTGGATTTTTAGAAATGCTTTAGGTCGGCAATAATATCATATTTCTTTGTTTCATATTTTTATATCTTTTGGCAAAGTTCCTTATCAAGGTCTATTGTCAGACAGTTATCATTGCTAGCATGTATTGGAGCTTGTTCAATGTCACTCTATTTGTTGTCTACTTGTGCAATAATTTTTTTTCAATATTTGAGATCTATACTCTATTTCCTTCAAATGTTGCAGCTCATGTTTCATGCCCAAGCAATAGCATTTGTTTGTTGATTCTGAAAGGTATGTATAGCATAAGCTTTTCCCTACAATATTTTTCACGATCGATCTGCAGGTCGTATTTTACATTGTGTATGACTAGTGAATTTTCTCTCTTTTGCGTCTGTGTTAGGTTGCTGGAGTAAAATGTCATATATTAAGCTAGTGATAGGCTATCACAATCTTTTAGATGATTTGTGTATTTCTCTATTGCAGAGGGATACATGATGTTTTTAGAATCATCTGGTTCCTGTACCAGTAGGTTACAATTTTTAGCATAAGAATTCTTCTCTATGGTGGTGCATTGTTGACACAAGGAGGGCTAGGAGATGGGGCCCGAGGCTCACCCAACTACTAGACAAGCTTGCAGACACAATGCAGAAGCCAAACAACACAGTGAGAGAAGAAAACACAGTGCTCCTTTCTATTAACTTGATCAAAATCATTACATGTCAGGCTGTAAGGCCTTCCCGGTTTCAGCCATATATTCAATGAATTACAATAAGATCTTCATACAACATAGATCATAGACCTTCGATCTCAAAATCTAAACATTTTCTTTCTTGATCTAAGAATGATACCTAAACTAAGAACATACAAAAAAATATATACAAGAGTCCACCATAAGAGGTTAGCACTCAAATCCATAAGGGAGACCCAGATTTAGGTCCACATAGATCGCAATGAGAGATCCCAAATAAATTAAGCCATCAGAATTAGCTGAAGAAGTCAGCCAAAGATCCAACTTCCAAAATAAGCATCTTGGGCATATGAACACTGAAAATCAGCAACCGTTGGTAAGGACATCACTGAAACCCGTCGGTAAAGCATGACCGAGCAACTAAAGATAAATGTTCCTGAGCAACAGAACCCGAGTGACAGAGACAAGCATGCCCGAGCAGCAGAACCCGAGCGACAGGGAACAAACTAAAGAACTAAAGCAAACATCTTTTTGGTTGTGCAGGATTTCCAATGACCCAAGATGCTCCTACATCAATTGTTAATGAAAATGGTTCTCCTTGAACTTCTATATAGCGGCGCAGAGAGGACAATGTAAACAGCTTGGTGACCAGACATATGTTGGTAGTTGAGAAATGCATTGCCTAATTTTCATATG
This sequence comes from Thuja plicata, assembly GCA_018584345.1. Classification (NCBI taxonomy): domain Eukaryota; kingdom Viridiplantae; phylum Streptophyta; class Pinopsida; order Cupressales; family Cupressaceae; genus Thuja; species Thuja plicata. The sequence continues at coordinate 99,003 of MU224291.1, read as the reverse complement.
AACTACACTTTTTCATTTTAAGAATGAGTACACTTTTCTTGTAACTGGAAAAATGCAAGTGACAATGTGCTATCTTGTTTAGTCATTTACAAACTGTAGAAAGATGCAACAGCTTATGCATCTAAGATAGATTGTGTATCTATATTTTTATACCATAGTGGCGATACCTCTTTTGCGAGTGCATTTATCCAAATGTCATTTGGGTTCCATTTTAGCAGAATAATTTTCCATGACAGTGTTTCCTATAGCATTGAAATGTAGTCCACTTCATCTATTTGGAATTCATACAAGAAATAGTCTAATGCATCTTCCTTTGCGTACTATTTTTTTCTAGTTGCTTGAAGAAGTTTTTTTTTTTTTCCTTTTCTTTGAGTATGGTATTGGTAACTGGTAGAGGCTCTAATATTGTTGTCCTTCTCATGGGGGGAAATGGGAAGATGAATCAACAAGATAATGTCTTTTCCTTTTTGCAGGTTTTTGTATGATGATGTGACTTCATTTTGGCAAGATTTGTATCCAGTAATGCAAAGTCACATGAAATTTAATTATCCAAAAAGTATTCGATCTCATTATCTTGACAATGTCTTTATATAGGTGCATGCTTTACCAATAACATGAAGTGGACATGTTCATTTCCTCGGTTCTGGAACTCTGTCACAAAGAAGTAATATGAAACTTTTCCAAATAGTCTAGTTTTTTAGCATCATCTTGTAGAATATGATGATCATGTGATTGAAGTAGCGACTGCAAAGCACAATTTTTTTACTGATGTCAAAGTCTAGGTCTTTATATTCTATATTTTTATTGTGTTCCACTTTGGTAGATGTATGGTGCAATTCTTTGCATAGTGGTTCCCAAAAATGTTGGGTACTTCTCAATGTGCCGAACAAAATCGAGGGGCCTAGTTGTCGTATCATTGCAAATATTTTTTTCTTGGTGTGTTCTGAATAGTCAAGAGATGTGTGAATACTCCTTAGGGATCTAAATCCCAATGGGGACCTTAATATTTTTTCTAGGTTTGCAGGACTATGGACATCTTTTACAGTCAACTTTTGACCTTTTAAATTAGCTTCTGGCATACAGACCCATGCGAATGAAGATATTTGTTGGATAATGATTTTGATGGATTTGAAAAAATATTTTTTATATGTGTTGTGAAGTCATTGTCTTTTTGCATGAGCTCCCATTTTTTTATTTTATGGTACGAAAAATTCTTTGTAACATCTTCGGGCCATGCGGAGCCATAAAAGAGTGGTGGAAAATTCATTTCTTCTGAATAGGTACCCTAGAATATGCTGAGAGGTTCGAAACCTTATGATGGTGGAATGTCAATAATGCACATATCGAGATCTTTGATTGAGTGCAGGTCATTGAACCAGTGGAAAAGTGATTCAGTTATGGGTTCTTCATCATGTTCATAAAATGTCTCATCTATATGTGTCTCTTGTTCGATTTCTATCTATTCCTGTGCTTTGTTGTTTGCAAATGGATCTTCCCAATAATTTTTAAACAAGATCTTGTCTTTAATAAATAGGAGTGTCTTTGATAGTACTGTTAAAGCATTTATGACACATGCAGGTCTAATGTTTCCTTCTGCATAGGCATTTTGTATTGTAACTTGCACTTTAATCTAATTGCTATAGTTTTTGTTTCATCTACTTGTCTAGGTAATACTATTTGTACTTTGTTGAAATCTATAGGTACATTTATAATTGTATCGTCTAAGCCATATTGTGCTCTTTTGTATCCAAGCTTCCTAATCTGTTTGAAAGCAATACATAGGGAGACAAAGTTTTCTTCTAAAGTGGTTAAGGAATGGACAACATCTATGTGTTTATTACATCTTATGTTCCACGAAGTAACAAAGGCAGGTACTTTACCAATTGTAGAAGCTTCTATACATCATTTTCAAATGGCTTCACCTATTGAAATTGTTTTCCGATAAGCTGGAATAGAAAGCACAGGTAAAGCACGAACAAATGCTTTGTCATCTTTTTAGAGATCTTGCTGGAAACATAAAATCTCGCAAAAAGTGCATGATTGGGTAGGTGTATAGTTAGGGCTCCGCAAGTATAGCCTAATAGATTTTTCAATTATGTTGTCTTACGTACTTTCATGTGCATGTCTAGTGGGGTAGTGAGATGCCCTTGGCCTACAAAATATATATATTTTCTTGACCTCTGTACGTGGATGTGTTTGGTTTGTATTTTTTTGGGATTCAATAGCATGGTCATTTTCTATTTTCAACTGCTTCATATCCTTGTTACGTATTATTTATTTTAATAGTCACTATTAACGACAAGCATTTAAATTTGTATCAAATAATTTTGCAATTTGAAAAGTGCTAGCACTTGCTATAGTGCAACTGTTTGTGCTCTTTAGTACATATGCATTTGTTGTAACTTTAGGAAGCATGTGTTAGTTTGTGCGCATGTGATGAGGGAAACATTTTCTTGGTAAAATAGGTTCATAATGACAATGACCTGCGCTATTTTTGAAGTAAATTAAGCTCATTGTTTTCTTTGATTCTGTGCAATTGCAATTACTTCAGGTTTTGGTTGTGGATAATCTTAACATATGCATATAGTTAAACAAAATGTGTATGATAGCCATAGTAAGCAATATTAAGAACCTTCAAAGTGGCTTTCAGAATATGGTATTCCAATCTCAGATATTAGTGCTTGCATTTGCGACCGAGAATAGTTGTGTTTCAGAAGGTTGTTGCAATAGCCTGAAGCATGATATTGTAAATTTGTTTTTCATTCTCAATTCATTAGCTAATGATTGAGCTACAAATAATCATAAATCTATTGCGTCAAACTGATTGTCAACTAGGAATTTTGTAGCAACAAACATGATTTCACCATATAGAGCAGTGAATGCACTAAGCCGATTATAACCAATCTTTTTGAATGCTTCAGCAATTATGTTCCAAACATCAACTATGTTGTAGTGTACAATTGGAAGTTGTAGTTGCATATTTTGTTGTGCATTGTGTGAGCTTTTTCTTGAAAATATCAGTTCATAGTGTCTATTGGAGTAGCATCGTGGAAAAGAATTGATATCATAGGATGGGATGCATCTTTTTTGAAATGAAGATCTTGTTTCTTTTGTGTTGATGACCAAAGACATATGGGGATATTCAACCACCGCGCTCACCATTGAACACAGAATGCATCACCCAACAGCCCAGTTTCACCGTGTGTATTGGTATGTGTTGTTGAAATCTTCATTCTACATAAGTATGTGGTTCTATCATGCAACTTGTGCAAATTATACAATATTGTTGTGTGCAGATCATGTTCAAAACATCTTAGAGCTATAACACAACCATTGTGTAGGGAATGTAAGAAATGGTCGACAAGTCTATTGCATACTAAATTAGGCATTTATTAGAAATGAAGAAGAATGTCGATTGTATCAAACAAGAAGTGTCTAATTTTATAATTGAATGGATCAATCCGAAAGAAATGGACTTTGGAAAGGGCTTCGTCAATTGATATCATTTGTGTTCAGCTATCTTATTCGTAGTTTTCTACTATTATCAGATTTTTTTGCCTCTTTTACTATATGGGCAAATCTCTTTGCTTCGATATTGGTCATTTGATTGGTCAAGGGTAAATGGTCTTGTACTACAAATTTTTAAGATATGTATGGACTGGTGAACTAATGACTATTGCCAAGGAAGTAGGTACAATTACATGAGGATAGTTTATTGTCTAATTTCCTCATTGGTAATTACAGCTGGGTTATTGTTTTACAATCTTTAGGAAATTTGATTGTTTACTTTGAACAATGTACATGTACAAGGAAAGAAATAGTGTAAATGCAAAGGACCCTATCTAGGTATGCATAGTTGGAAACATCTCAAGAGTCTAGTAATTGATTACTTACCTTGGGTATTGCACATGTATGAGTGCCACAAATCCCAGATATAGAAAATAGCCTACAAAACCCAAAAAGAAAGAATACAATGTTAACATATGCTATTTTTGTAAATGAAACTCACTCAGTTTAAGTGCAATGATTAAGGTAAAACACTTATGAAGTGCTAGGAAAACCCTAGTATGAATCACACACTGTCAATTTTTGCATGTAAGCATTTTTTTCTTAGTAAAGGTAGTATATAAAATATTTCTAGATTAAGTATCTAAGATGAACAATTTTTTACATAAGCCTATCTTGATATTCCTTTTTGATATTCATACTTAATTTCCAAAGGGCTTATCAAGTTGAGACTAAATAGTAATTTGGATCTATGATAATTTTAATTAACTCCACGGTGTTGCAAATATATTGTAGGCTAGGTGACTGAGTGGGGGGGTGAATCAGGAACCAATAAAACTTCTTCACTTTAATCCTTTATTAGATTGTCTAATCTAATTACATGCATGGAACATAAAATTAATAAACATTCATAACACTTGAAAAAAGATATGGTGACCCAAAAACCATCCAAATAGAAAGTAAAACTCGGGTGGGGATGATACCCACAAGCTTTAGAACTGCAGTAATAAAGTTGGCCAGTTAAGGCTTACAATTGACCACTTCTGATGGTCTTCCCTGTTAGGAGCAATAATAAGTGTTAGGTCCACCTTGTGAAAGGATTTATACAATATAGTTAAGTATGCACTTTTCTAGGAGATTTTTGATGGACTATTAGGTCCACCATGTTAAAGGATTTGACTGATACACCTGTTAAAATGAATCAGTGAATGATCTTCTATGCAACTCTAATTTTCTAAATAAGATCCTTAGATGTATAAATGTTCACCTGAATGTATAGATGAGTCTTTGTTGTTCATTTATACTTTTGTAACCTTCTAATCAATTTTCCTCTTCATATTTTCATCCATACATGTATTCAATATTGTTCTAATGTATGCTATCTTTTTTTACTATATCTTCTTATTATTGGATAAACAAAGTATCATACATACATACCTATCCAAATCAATTACCTCCATAATTCAGCTACTATCATATTACATAGTATCAAAAAATATGTACTAAGTCATCCCAATGCTGATACTCGGTTTCAGTAATCCACTCGGGTGATATACTAACACTCAGGCGATACAGTGAACTTGGCAACTCTGGCACTTGGTTGACACTGGGTGCTTAGTCCACATTGATCACTCAGAGATGGTATGAAACTTGGGTAACACTGGTGACTTGAGAGATACTACTTGGAACTAACTACTCAGTTGAAACTGCAACTGCTTGGCTCGATCAACACTGCAAGGTGTTGGCTTGACTAACACTATAATCATAAGAATGACTAAGTTTTTTGGCCCTAATTGAAAATATGTCTTGCCGTAAGTTCTACAATCTCCCCCTTTGGCATTAGTGGCAAAAACACTTATCATACCAAAAATTCTGATGAAACAAACTGATAAGTCAAAACTCCTGCTTACCATGTGTTTGGGTTGTAGCTTGATTTTGACTACTGCTCTGCAACTCGGTTGTAACATACTTTTTTTTGTTTTCAAAACTATTTTGGAACTCTGTTATTTATATCTTCCTCTTCTCTATACATGTATTTCCTCATATATATCCTATCTTTGACCCTTTTTTTTTACACCAATGCCAAAAATCCATATCTACAAGGTAATACCAAAATGTGAAAGGAAATCACAATGTACCTTCAAAATTTGAGACAAAGCCTTGTCCCAATTATCTTGCTACACTTTCTGGATGTGCAACTCATTCTAAATTTCTACAGACAACTCCATCATAAGCTCAGCAATTGAAAAATTGTTATCATGGATGAGTGTCTTTGCATGAGCGATATGTTTTTGCATTACATCTATATGAGGAATGAGTTGGCTTTGAATTTCTGATAGGGAGTCCCTTGTTCTTCCTTCTTCCCTCAATAGCTCTGCCTACAAATCAGTCAGATACCTAATCTTAACAAAATATGTTGAACTTGAACTTGGATCAAGCGCCAACTAGTTTACACTTTCTTTCAAATCATTATCAATATTTTTCAGCTTACTCTTTATTTCCATGGTAAAATTTTATGTGTCACTCAAATTTATAAATAATGCAACAACATTATTAACAATGGTTTCTATAGAGCTAATAATGGTGGATAGATCTATTGTAATTTTACTTGCAACATTCTCTAGAACCTTGTTCTCAAATTTTCTCTCCGCCTTCTGCAGTAATTTCTCATGACCACTAAGATCTTTGTTAAACTTTTGAACTATGTCAACAATTTGGTCCATTATAAAGTCATTCTCATTGACTTCAATCTCTAGTGAATCAAGGAATATACCTTTGATGTCCTCTAGCACTCTGTTCCTTTTCTTCTCATCTCAGATCTTTTGTTATTTGGCTCTTTTCTTCCATAGCTCCTCAAGGATGTCCATCTGCTCGACTGTCAGGCTAGAAAGGTCCCAATTAGAAATCACAATGTCTTCCTCATGGTGAACTTCATCAGTAATTGTTTCCTTTTCTTTACCCTTGACCTTGGGATTAGGTGAAGCAATGATTTCCTTACCTTTTCCATCATCATCCTTATCTTTTCCATCCTCATCCTTATCATCAGTGTTTAGTTGGAGTAGGTAATTAACTATCTTTGCACCAACTATATAATATGTACCAACTATAGAAATATTCACAGTATCCTGTTGTTTCTTGGTGTGGCTTTGACCAGTAGTAGGTAGAGACTGATGCTCGGTTCCTACTAAACTTGATGCATACTTTGTGGTCTCTTCCTTGCTCGAAGATAAGAAAAATAGACTAGGTGATTGGGGCAGGGATGCCATCACTGCCACTACTATCTGCTCTACATCAGATTCCTCAATGGTCTCTACCATAGGTAGTTCTTCATCTTTGACCTATACATAAGGATTTATACTCAGTTCCTCTATCTTATCTTTTTCCTTGTTTTCAAAAATGGACTTCCACAACTTGGTTGTGGTCTGCACAAAATCCTCTATTTTCTTCCCAAGACTTGAAAGGTCCTAAACCTTGGAGTATGTCTACTCTCATATTTAGACATAGCATCTTTCACCTCTTTATCAGTCAATGTAGGCATGATTGTTTTCAAGGTTTTTTTTATGATGTCCCTTTCAATTTGGACTGCATTGTTCCAGTGAATTATGATTGCCTTAAGATGGTCTTCAATTATTTGGATTTTCAATTCCGATGGATCATACTTCCATTTTTCCATATTTTGTACTAATGCATCCTCAACCAACTTCTGCTCATACTTATTTCTGGAAGCATACTTCTATTGTCTGAGACTCGACATACCACTACCTTCCTTAAATTCTCCAACCTTCTTCTCAAAGGTAAGTGGTGGCTTCTTGAATGTAACTCTATCATCTTCATCATCTTCTTTAGGCAATATCAGTTTTCTTATAGATCTCTTGGGTTTGTTTGCAGTGGAGGCAGGGGTAGAAGCCTTTGGTTTTTTCTTGCGGGATAGCCTCTTCTTCTTAGGAGGCTCTTCTTCTACCTCTTCCTCTTCTTTCTCGGGTTCTACTTCTTCTTCCTTTATGTCATCCTCTTTTCCATCAGTGATCAAAAGAGGAGAGTTAGATGACTTACCATATTTCTTTCCAAACTTCTCAATTCTTTTCCTTTCTCTCTTTAAGATTTTGGGAATCTCTATTTGCAATGTTATTCTACCCTTAGCTTCTTCATAAGTTCCTAAATATGCTTCTTTAGGATCAATAGGCTCATTAATAAGAGCCTTAATAATATATCTGGTCTCATCTATGTTAACCTTGTATTTAAGAGGTTTCACCCATGCAACCCTATGTTTGACTGCTTGGATGTGCACTCTGTCATAGTCAACTAGGAAACAAATATCATCCTTATATTCTTCTACCAATTGTTTGGGAATTCTGAATTTTTTCTGCATTTTCTCTCTAAAACTCTCAAAGTAAGCATCCATGATGCTTTCAAAATTGTCTCCCAATTCAGCAATAAACTCATTGATCTTATAAACTATAGGCCTATCCTTCTTCCATACAACTATGCCTTTTGAACGGAAAAACTTTTGAACATAAAAGAATAAGCAGACCAAGAGTGAACCAAACTTACACAGATTGGTCTTAGATGCCTGGATGCTCTCCATGTTTTTTCTCATTTGGATGAGTTGCAACTTGGCAAGGTCAAATGATAGATTGTTCTTCACCACTTTGTATGCCAAGTCCACAGCCTCACATGGAACATTTTTTGGTCAACTTGAACTATATATCTTATGTGCAATCACATGAATTCCAAACTTTAGCTCAATATCAGTGACTCCATTCAACTCCATGCCTCTTCCATCCCACTTGAAAAGAGTCTTCTTAGCTAGATCAGCTTGGGGTATGGTTTGAGTTGCCTTAGGTTTATCTATCATTGGGTACCATGTCACTTGGTGTACCATCATCTTAGTGATTTTCATAGATTTCTCCAACTAGAAATGCATGTCGTGAATGCGACTCAGAATAAACATAATCCACTTTATCTGAAAATTCTTTGGCATATGCAAGATATGTGTTAAACCCTTGACTTTGAGGTGCTTGTGTTTCGGCTTCAGGTTTCCACACACACAAAGTGCCTCACATGCTTGATTCAACTCTAATGTTCCTAACTATTGAATGGTGTAATGATAGAAACTTTGAATTGTGTGAATCAATAGTACCTTAGGAGGAATTTGGCAATGGGCTCCCATTAGATCTATCTCCCCTGCGATTGCAGGATGAAGTTTGAACTTTGGTGGTTTGCAGAATGCATTCCTCACTAACATCTCAGATCCCTTCTTGATCTTACTGCTAGATTAAGATGCCATAATGCTCGAAAGATTGATGAAACTTCACTACAACTAAAGTTCCAAACACAAATTCACTTTGAAATCACTATAAGCTCTTAATCTCTCTAAAAAATATAAAACTTGGTAAACAAAAACCCTTCAATTTCATCATTTATGATAATTTTGACCTTAAAGTTTTCATTAAATGCTATGTACATAGTAGTTGTCGTAGCTCGATTATTTCTTCTAGGCTTACTTGGAAGCTTGATGAAACCCAACTTAGCTCAGTTTAGCCTGAGTAGCTCGATTGTAACTGAGATCCTGACTCGGTTAGAACCATAATGTGGCCCAGTGCATCAATATGTAGATTTGGACTTGATAGCATATCTAGAACTGATGTATGATGGCTTTTATGCATAGTTCTAGTTGTCTCCTTACATCTTTATTCAGAGACAGTGAATCCACCAAATACACCATTTTGGGTGCCATTTGTTCCTTCATTGTTTTGGTTTGAATTATTAGGAGACTTCCTTACCCATTATTGACTCATTTGAGTTTTGATTTCAAAAACTTTTTCTTTTCCTTTATCAAAACCAATATCCACTTTTTCTCTATTCAAACAACTTTTGCCTAGATGACCAAGTTATTTACATACATAACATCTCTTAGTAGGATTCCTTTTTTTTGAGGTGAGTCTTTACACAGTTTGCACCAATGTACCCATACTTTCCACAATGAAAACATATGTTCCATGTGTTGTGATCCCAAGCAAAAATTGCCTTGCCAATTGTTTAGCAAGGTTCCACTTCTTAGTTCTGCACTGTAAAGACTTATGACCTTTTTTGTTACAATTGAAACATTTTCCTTCAAACTTAGGTTTCTTAGTGCATTAACTTTCCCTATGTGCATGTTTGTTGCATATGTAAAACTTAGCATTCAAATTTGATTACATGTAGGTTTCTTGTTATTTTGAGTTCCTTTCTTTGAGGATTCGCCTTGTTAAGTATAACCTAATCAAATCTATCCATGATGTCTAAATTGAGTTTTCTCTGTCAACTGATTCATGCATTCTTGTGAATTCATCATCCTCTCATTATTTTTCTTTTCAGTATTGAGATCACTTTGCAATCTTTTATTTTCAGTCCTCAGATTGATAACTTCTTGGTTTATACTATTGAGTTGATTTATCATATCTGCTTGCTGAAGTGACAAATGATGGATTTCATTTTATTCTTCCTCTAATCTTGTACTTAGAAATCTCTTATCTTGTTGTGTCATTTATCTGTCATTTTATGCTTGATTCTTTTGTTCCATGACTTCACATATTATGATTGTATAAATTTCTTGTTCTCTATTCAACTTTCTGACTTCTTCATGTAAAGTGGGATTCTTTTCCAGTAGGTCTTCAATGACTGCATCAGCTTCTTCAGAACTTCTTTCTTTGCACAAATCTTCAATTCTTTCTTCTATGTAACCTTTGTCATTCATTTACATTGCTAACTTTTTTCTTCTTTTCAAGGAATGAGAGAGCCGCTCCTTGAGTTTTCTGATTTGATCCACGGCCACTTGTAGATATATCTTTTCATTTTCAACGACTTTCTCCAGTCTGTATATTTCCATTTCCTCTGATCTTTTCTCAAGCTGTTAAACTTCTAATAAGAGAACCTTTTCTTTGATACCAATTGTTGGAAATATATTGTAAGCTAGGTGACTGAGAGGGGGGTGAATCAGGAACCAATAAAACTTCTTCACTTTAATCCTTTATTATATTGTCTAATCTAATTACATGCATGGAACAGGAAAAAAAAAAACATTCATAACACTTGAAACAAGATATGGTGACCCAGAAACCTTCTGAATAGAAAGTAAAACTAGGGTGGGGATGATACCCACAAGCTTTAGAACTATAGTAATAAATTTGACCAGTTAAGGCTAACAATTGACCACTTCTGATGGTCTTCCATGTTAGGAGAAATAAGGACTATTAGGTCCACCTTGTGAAAGGATTTATACAATATAGTTAAGTATGCACTCTACTAGGAGATTTGTTAAGGACTGTTAGGTCCACTCTGTTATAGGATTTGACTGATACACCTATTAGAATGAATTAGTGAATGATCTTCTATACAACTCTAATTTGCTAAATAAGATCCTTTGATGTATAACTTTTCACCTGAATGTGACAAATGAGTCTTTGTTGGTCCTTTATATTGCTGTAGCCTTCTAATCAATCTGCCTCTTCATATTCACATCCATACATGTATTCAATATTGTTCTGATGATTATATATTTTTTACTGTATCTTCTTATTATTGGATAAAAAAAGTATCTTACATATATACCTATCCAAATAAATTACCTCCATAAGATGGCTACTATCATATTAAATAGTATCAAACATTATGTACTAAGTCGTCCCAATGCTGATACTCAGGTCCAGTAATCCACTTGGGTGATATACTGACACTCAGGTGATACAGTGAACTTGGAAACTCTGGCACTTAGTTGACACTGGGTGCTCAGTACACATTGATCACTCAGAGATGGTATGCAACTTAGGTAACACTGGTGAAAATATGTCTTGCCATAAGTTATACACATGTTTCTTCTCTTATCCTAGTTGCTCAAATAATAACCCAAAAGATTGTACGCTCTGGATATAAGAGTCATAGTAGGAAGGAAAGAGGATATAGAAAACAACCTACAAAACCTAAAAAGTAGAGAATACAATGTTAATGTATGTCATTTTTGTAAACAAAACTAACACAATTTAAGTGAAATAAACTACACTAAGGAAAGTTTATTTTCTTATACACTTTTTGGGGACATTATGAGGGAAATTCAACATACATATACTAGCAATTCATGAAGATATAAAGATATATGAGTTGTGACATAACTAATCAGTCCAAATTCCATAGGACCGAACAAGGGGACATTACAGTTGGTATTAATTATCACCATGGAGTTTTCTTGATAAACTTGCGACTCCTCATGGGAGTGAATCTTAGACAAATCATGTTGTAATCATAAGGTCCAGTTGTCTTTCTCCTATTGAGAACAAAGTGATCATAAAATAAATAATATAAATCACTGACAAACAACTGTGAGTTGGATACTAATTAAAGAACATTTGACCAAAATATCTGCATATTTGAATTGGCATAGATAAACATTGTTAAAAGCATTATAAATTGGTTACACACATCATTTATATCATAGCATCATTCGATGAAGTGAGAAGGATAAGTGAAGGTAATTGTCCCAACTATCTAAGTTAATCAAAACAAAAAAGGGGATGATAGTACAAGTGGGATAGTAACCAATGATTAATAAAACCAGATATCGATAATGTATGAAGTCAACATCTTCTAATCCATAGTTATCATAATGAGATGTGATTAGTAAAGAAGAAAATTAACATAAGGATCAGAAGGAAATCAATATGTTATGAAGAAGGACAATGGGTACAAGTATCATATTAATGGGCTCACCTTACAAAAGGATATACTTGAAAATATTTGAAAAGATAATTATCTCATGCTTTATTAATCAATGTGAATTTGCAGGAAGAAAGCATATGAAATCCAGATTCAGAGGGAGTCTGACATCTTCAGAAAAGTCAAGAAGTTGGTGAAATTTAGCTTCTAAGGAAATAGATGATTCAATCAACTTGTGACAAACTTGATCAAATTGATTGAGAGGGAGTTCACTATTGAAGGTAAAACAATTATGAGAGTATAGTAGTGGGAACTTGTGGATAGAATCGCCGATGAGATGCACATGGATAGAATACTAATTATGGCATTCCATACATAATGAGACTACGGCTCATTGAGATAAACATCATACTAGAGGTCATTATTATCTTCCCTCAAGTCCAAGAGGGAGTGTTAATGTTGTGGCCTTGGAAAAGATCAAAATGCATCGCATGCTAGCCGATGTAACCTTGTGACTATTCAGATTATTCATATTGGTTCTCTCAGGAAGGAAGGTATGAAAGGACATCCTGTAGTGACACTAAGTTGAGTATATAAACAAGGTATGCCTTTGTGACAGAGGGAGAAGCTTAAGGATCTGCATCAGTGGACATTCGAGGATCTTGATATAGAGGGAGTAGACCATGTTTTGTTGGTTCTCTAGTAATCAAGAAATTGTAGCAGAGAATTATGATTATTACCATGCGAGAAAGCTATATGTCAGAGGGAGAAGCTAGAATTAAGTTAGCACCCCAGGATCTTGGTCACACAAATTCAAAGGGAGTGTACCATGTCAAGATGGTATATACTTTGTAAGCTCATAATTCACCAAGACCATGAGAAAATGCAAACAAATGCAATTTAGTGGACGACAAATGACTGATATTCTTACTAAATCCCTTGCTAGAAAGATGATTTTGTACTTTCAGATAACCTTGGTATGTTGAGGAGTAAAGCCTCTGCTGAAAAGAAGGTCTTAGCTTTAGTGATCCATCATTTTGTATCTTAAATGATTCTTGTCTTTGATAGACAAGTCTAAAGTGGAAGTCTTGGTTTTCACTCTCTGAGAAGAGTCAAGATGGATGTCATATGTGTGACTTTATGGGCTCATTCATTTTGTGTTATATTATGAAAGGTGATGATCTTTCATATGTGTTGGGTTACTATTGCTAGGTGACAACTTAGACAATCGCTTAACCTAGTGTCAGGTATGACTGTGTATTGTAGTCACTAGCCTTGACACTAAATTTTTGGAGTTGTTAAATCCAGTTCTAAATTGGTCAGGGATCATAACAACATGTGAATCAAGTTTTGATTCGGATTGTGCCAGATATCTTGATTGTTATCGCCAAATCTAGTTCTGAATTGGTTGGGGATTGCGATAACTCTTCTATCAGGATGAGTACATTATATTAATGTCTTGAGCTGTGTCAGATATCTTGATATGAAGTCATATTTAAGTTATCATTCAAATCCAGTTTTGAATTAGTCAGGAATTATGATAACAAGTGCTTCAAGTTTTGATCCGGATTGCGCCAGATATCTTGACACCCTTAAGTTATCCTCTAATCCAGTTCCGAATTTAGTTGGGGATTATGATAACAAGTGATTCAAGTTTTGATTTGGATTGTGCTAAATATCTTGATATCTATAATTATCACTGAAATCCAGTTCTGAATAAGTCAGGGATTGTGATAAGTCTTATTCATCAGGTTAAAACTATGTTCCAGACTATGTTGGAAATCTTGATTGATTATGTGAGTGAAATCCAGTTCCAAGTTAAGTCAGGGATTTAAATAACTCTCACATTCTTTATCAATCCACTCTCGCTAAGAGGGAGTGTTAAATAATAGCATCGATTTGATTGATATAATCAAATAAGTTATATTGTTATTATTATTATT